>KV745184.1:0-35507 GCA_001692735.1 Lepidopterella palustris CBS 459.81 | reverse complement strand
AGTACTTTACTTAACCCTAGGGTTAAGAAAGTAAGAATAAGTTAAGTATAAAGAACTAGAAAATAGTAAGAGATTTATCTCCCTTAAATATTCTAAGTCCTTTGTTCTTTAATTAGTGTAATTAGTGCCTTGGCGTCGCTAAGCCACTAAGTATACTAACCGCGCTTGGTGTAATTAGTGTCTTGGCCTCGCTAAGCCACTAAGCATACTAATCGTATTACGTAACCCGTGTAATAACCCCTATTATTTTATAGTTCCTTAGGCCCTTCTAGTAAAGTCTTTACTAGTTACCTTTTAGACTAATTCTATAAGAGCCGGTTTAAGTGTTTTATTATTTATTTAACTACCGTATTCTTTTAATTCTAGTTGGCCGTAATATATATTAACTATATTATAAAAATTACCTTTTTTTTATTATAATTTAAAGTAGCTATTAGGGTAGTAATTACTAAAAGTAATATTTTAAAAAGCTTTTAAGGCGCTAGCTTTATTTATATAATTTAAAAGTAGTATTATTATAGTTTAAAGTTTAAGTATATATACGAATACTTTTTACTATAAAGAATACCCTATAGAAAATTAAAATACTAAGTAATACTTTTAAATTGTAGTTTTAATTAGGGTTGGTTTAATTAAGAATTTAAAGGTATATTAATAGCTTATTTACTTTTATAATTAATTTACTTTAATTAGCTTACTAAAGGCGCTAAAATAATAATATATTAGTTTTTTTTTATACTTTTAAATTACTAAGCTTTAAATAGTTAATAAAGTAGCTATATAATATAAATTATATAATAGAAAGTATTTATATAAAAAAACCTTAATAATTAAAAAGTTTAGTACTTTTAGTATTAAAAAAAAGGTAAAAAGAAAATATATATTAAAAAAGGTAACTAGTTTTAAAGGCGTTATAAATACTATAGTAAAATAGAGTATAATACTTATACCTATAAAAATAAAGTAAATTCTATAGTAAAATTAAGTATTCTATTTTATTATACTATATTATTCTAGATTATAACGTAAAAAGCTATAATAAACTATATTTTAATAAGGTTTTAGTAAAAGTATTTAACTTATTTATATATTTAACTTATTTATAAAGTATATTAAATATTATTATTTAGTTAATATCTATTTAGATTTGTGACGGTACTACTATTGTATACGCTACGCCGTGCGCGTAGCTTATATTATTCCTTTTACCCCGCTCCAACACTCTTTATATAGATTCGTCCTAGCCGTATTCTTGTAGAGTTCTCTAGTAATCCTTTTAAGTCCTTATAATAACTGTACGTAGCTATTAATATATTCGAATCTAATACTTATTATCTAGCGTTTAATGTATAATATATTGTCGTTGTAATAAGATTACTATTTTAAGTACTTAAAGTATAAGTTAAAATTTTATAGTATTATAGTTTTTAAAGCGTAATTTTTTAATTATTACTAAATTACTATAAGTAAAGGTTAATAGTTTATATAAAAGCGCTAATTAAATACTAATATATAATACTTTAGTAATATAATATATAAAATATATAAAATTAAGTAGCCAAAAAAAAAAGCTAATTTATACTAAAGTAGTTATAGGTTATTACTATAATAGTACTTTTCTTAAAGCTTAAGCTTTTATAAAAGCGCTTAAAATCGAACTTAAGTTAGTTTAAATATAGTACCTTAAAACTTTTTTGAAAAGGTTTTTTAAAATAGCTTTAAATACTATATTATATATTTAGGTTAAGTTAGGTTTAAAAATATTTAAGTTTTACTTGTATAAGGTTTTTTAAAATAATCGTATTTTATATATTTGTAATTAGTTTCTAGAGAGAACGGCGTAAAATTCCCTAAAGGAAAACACACAAAGAGGTCCTATGCATGAGGATAGCCAGCCTAAGCAAAAGCGGCGCAGGGTCACGTCAGCCAGATGGCTGGGAAGTGTCGAGATTCCGGTCATGAAACAATCAAGCCGTGTCAACCTAACCTAAGCACTGGGTTCGACAGATAGTCCTCCTATTTTGTACCTTATTTCTCAGGTATCCTTGTACAGAAATACGCCCAGACAATTTCAACTAGGCTGGCAACAAGACGTCCATCCATCATGTCGCCATTCTACTCTTACTCCAGGCGGGCAACCGCAACCGTAGCGACTACCAACGTCTCAAATGAAGCGCCATCTGACATTTAAGATTCACCATGGTTATGGAAAAGCTGTTCAAGATCTCTTCATTGCCATTGTTGAAACATCAATACTCCTGATCAGACCATATCAGTTTAGATCAAGCAATCGATGGTTTATATCAGCGACACATTGAGGGGAGGACGGCTAGGTAGGGTAGGAGATGCGTACAGTATTCGTCACCTCGTGAAACTTTAGAATCAGCTTCCCGCCCACTGGCCCCGCAATGTAGGAATCTGCTTGCTCGATTCCTTCGTCATCTATAATGCTTGTTGTGAAGTTTGTGTAAATTGAGGCCGTAATGAGTTTTAGTGCTAAATATCGGTCGTTAGTCTACTTCCCTCCGTAGAATTCTCGTCCGTTTAGAACACGAATGTTAAAATCTCTTTTTCCCATAATCACCTTTTTCTTTCATTTGAAGGCATGGAAAGGGAGGGTGAGAAAAGGTGGGGGGAGATTCGGGGCTTTTTGGCTAGACTTACTTTGCACGGCGAAATTACTTCCCACGCACATGCGGCCGCCGCTCCCAAAGGCCCAGAACCAGCGCCTCATGGCTTCTGTCCCGCCGGTTCCCTTTTCGCCCTGCATCCAGCGCTCCGGCTTGAAGGTCTCCGGGTCTGGGAACGCGTCGGTGTTGCGGTGCACGCAGTACGCCGACGTGCTAACTGTGACGCCAGCGGGGATGTTAGGGTAGTTTTCAATCGTCACGCCGCCGGGAGGCGTGATGCGCGGCTGGGGTGCAGGGACCGCAGGATACAATCGGAATACTTCGTAAAGGACAGCGTTAAGGAGTGGAAGATTGTCAATGTCGTGAGGAGATGGGAGGAGGGGGGTTCGGGGGTCCTCGGATGTCTTAGTGAGTGGGAACGTCAGAAGGGGTGAGAGGGTGTGGAGCTCGGCGCGGAGGCGGGATTGCAGGGCTGGCCGGCGGGAGAGTTCCCAGAGAACGTAGGTGATGGTTATAGCAGACGTTTCGTGGCCTGCAAGGAGGTGATCCAGCATCTCTGATGCGACGCGGATGCGCTTCGTGTCTGGTGTGGTGGGCATGCTGGGGAATTTGTCGAGCATGGTGTACATTTTGGAGTACACGACGGGATTTGACCGCGGTGTGGATGTTGTGGTAATTAAAGGGTCATGGGAGAATTGCTCGGCAGCTTTGCAGAGGGAAAGGCAGTACGATTCTATCTTTGTGGCAGCTTCTTGCCAGCCGGAAGACTTGTGTAGCCTGATATGGGAGAGTTTGAAGTAGTCCTCGCGGGCTTTGATATCACGGATGAAATCGGTTGAATTTGTGATACCGAAGAGGTAAGCGGACATAAAGTCCATGCCGGCGGCCTGGGCTAGCGGTAGAATATTTATCGGCTTATCTTTCCGAGCCATGGACACGAGAAGCGGTAGAAGTCGTTCTGAAAGAAGCACGCCACTTGCAATTTGCAGATCTGGGGAGGCTTGAAGGAAAGATTTAGAGTATACGTTTGAGATCATGCGCTTTTGAATTGAATGCGGTTTATGCTCTTTCATGCTGACCAAGTTGGGAGTGTTGAAGTTTATGAACTCGCCATACCATGGCGTCTTCTCAAAACCAGCTGTGTATATCTGACGTAGGCCGTCGACGGAGCAGACGCTGAGTTCGCTGGGACCAAGCCGTACTACTGGTCCGAGTTTCTGGTGAGCAGCGTAAATGGTACGAGTCTCATAACCTCGCCGCCGTTGCCACCATATCCATGTCGGCAAGAACGAAGAGGTAAAATGAGCATTCGGGATGATGGCCAGTGGTGATAGAAACGCGGGTAGGATGACATAGTGATAGATCAGTAGTGCAAAAAGCGCAGCGATTACAGAAACGACGAGGAGGGGAAGAGCCATGTCCAGGCCACAACTCTTTGAGAATTGGCCGATGAGAGTACCGTGTTGCTGGCTCTATGTAAAACGAGGGCCAGGGATGAAGTGTTCCTTGATCCTTTATCTCGATGGAATGAATTTTTGGAACGAAGATTTGATCACAGCACAATCAGCGTAAGGATTTCCACGCCAGTGGCGGCGTCTCGGTTTCAGGGACAGGCCTAATGGTCCAATCCAGAAAGGTGGCTTTCACCGAGTGGGAGGGGATACCTGGCAATCATGCAGATTTCTATGCTGGGTATTGCACATGTCAGCCGCCAGCAGCGAGCACAATCGTAAACTACATTGAATGACCTGATGCGTTAGTTCGGCACTTTGATTGGCTGGTTTGGGACGGATGGCGGTATGTGGACATTGTGTCGTTCCCAGACCAGAGGCATTGGTCCGGTCAGCCGGCGACAAAGTCGCCGCAGCGCGGTCTGCTATTATGGTTGGGACTTTTCAGTGCCGTGTGCGGTGTTTTGGGGAGGAAAAGCATTTTTTACACTACCTTTAATACACTTTTATAGCCACAGCTAACGGTCGCATTCTGATGATTTTATCAGCGGTAGATTCACCACGTTAAGATGTATAACTTACCGATGTCGCATTATCATAGTAGGCGATAGTGAGGTGGCGGTTGTGGCTAACGCTAGCAACCCTGCTGTTGGTGGTGGAATGCTGCTTTGGTAGAACCCTCTGATTGCGCATCTGCCTTTGGTATAAAACGTAGCAATAACTAATAGTCGAATTTTAATAGATTTTAGCTGAATAGATTCAGAAAGCTAATATCTCTGGTTCGTCGTCGTGATATTAAGGCAGCAGGCGTTGTGGCGCGGGTAGTTGACGGAAAGTTTGGTGTGGCGCCATGTGCTGTCTGTGCTTTACGAGGGTTTTGACGGTCCATAATTCATCAATCGAAACCGTGTACGACCATCAGCACAGAACGACTGGGCAGAGTCACGTAGTGAACCTTACAAGTAAGCTGACGTTTGGGGTTGAGTAAGTGTGTTGATAGTGGCGCACGCCACAAGTCCATTTGGATCCAACGAAATCAGCCAGTTACTGTCGCTGGACGAGACGACCCGCGAGAACCCGAGGAAGCTTGAACCTGTGCCGTGTCTGTGGCGGCGAACGGGATGATGTAAAGTTTGTTTTGGCGGTTGCTTGTAATTAGTGCGAGCTCTTTCTGGAGCCCTGCACTTGGCCAATCAAGAGGTTTGAGATCTTTTACTTCGAGCAATCCTATTAACTACCTATGCCTTTTGCTGTACAGCAATATATATCGTATCTCTACCCCTTATACCTGCTCGGCATCTGCTCAAATTCTACTTGACTAAGACTTATTTTCTCAGGAGCTCGGCGGACCATTTCCTAGCAGCAAATAATGCATTGACCAGCAATTTTTGAGTGAATAGAGTGCCTAAAGTTGTAGATAATAACAGAGTTAGTGACAGGATCGAGAAAAAAAAACCTAATAGTAAATGTCCCTACTACTATTAAATAAAGGGAAGCTTTAGAAGGGCGTCGGCAATGGTGAATAATTGCAATACTGGGCCGATCCACCATTCTCCTTATGAGTAATATTTAGAATATTCATTCAGACGATGAATGTTTTGGCATCTTTGTGAATTGAATACTACAATTAGTTCAAATATCTATTCATTCATTACTGCATTGCCGTGGTCAAGGATTAGGTATGGATGAGTTCGCCGTGAACGTGGTTGGTATTATGATAGAGGTTAATAGGAATTGAGCATAATATTAATTTTGCGAAAACAATCAGCGTTGCGCTATTCAGTGCATTCGATTGAAAATACTGGCGACGTTTGAAATCATGTAATCTATCTCGTGTCGGAACTTCTAACTTCTAAGCATCCTGCCTGGATATATCGTCATACATCCTTTCCGGGAACGCCACAATGGTGGGGAGATATCTTCTAACTTGAATGACAATTAACCTATGCAGATATATCGAGGTGAAATCATCGTAAGCAGTGATTCATTGCATGAGTGGCTGGCCTGGCGGCTGCTGCTGTGGCCAACTGGGCTCATTGGGGTCCCTCCCGATATTCCTCTCTATCTTCCACTCTGTCTCCTTCTTAATGATCATCTTCGTGCTTTCATTACTGCCAACGCTGTGTTGGTCCTGCTGTCCATTGTACGTGACGCTCGTCGTGTTGTACACCCTGTCGGGTCGTAGCTGCTGCTCACTCAGCTCCGTGTTCACTGGCTTGTTCCTCCTTTTGGAGCGGTTAACAGAGCTAAGGGCAAAACTGCCTTTGGAATCTTTGGAGCCTTTGGATAATGCTGCGCTTCCATTTATGGTTGCTTTGGAAGGCGCTATGGATCCGTAGTTTGTACTGACGGCGATCATGAATGGTTTGAGGCAGGGTATTGTACATGCCATGACGCTGTAGTCGAGCTCGACTTGTGTCCAGATTAGGGCGATTGTCCCGTCAAGCGTAGGATTGGATGAAGTAATTCTGCGGCCAATGTAATGGAGTCGAAAGGCGGCGAAAACAATGATTCTGTATTCTCAGTAAGGATAATTTCTGCTAAAGCTTCGAGTGCATAAGACGACTTACGGTAGACGAAACCCGAAGGCCAGAACAACTACGAACTTATTCTTTTGCGACATTTGGAGGTCTACGACCAGGTAGATGGACATGAAAAATAGAAATGCCTCGATAATGATGTCGAGAGCAGTGATAATCTGCCATCGTACAAACTGAGCAAGGATTAGCTCACAACCTAACAAAAGCATATATGGGTGTTCTTACCAGACCCGTGCACTTCTGGTTGTACTCTATCCAGGGGCGCGACAGATCGCACTTTAAGGCGACCAGGAAGATGGATAGAACGGCCCACACAATCGACAAAGCAAATACTACCTTGGAGACCAGAATGTGATTTTTCCCTGGCGACAACCGCATGAATAGCAAAGCTACGCATACTTTCGTTAAGCACATGCTGAGGATAAACAACATGTCATTGGCATAGGCAATCTAGAACACATCAGGCACCACCCTCTAATTCGAAGAATGCCTCTCTTTACTCACTTTTTGCACAGAAACCACATCTTGTGGGCTAATCAAATCGATGGACTCGCCGAAAGACTTGGAGACTTGGAGAAAGACGATACCGGATTGTATAATGGACGAAATCTGTGCGGGGGATCAACAAAACGATCAAATCAAACGGGCGAAAGCCAAGTCATACCGTTGTTGCAACCAGAGTGCCGTCATCCCATCCAAAAGGCGGACTGATATGTGTTCGCACGTAGATGCGCATAATTAGACATAGCATGACACATACCAGACCCATCGAGGCCGTTATGGTAATCCAGGAGGAATGGTTATCTGGAGTAACTATTGACAGAGGAGGAGAATACCCTTCTGGTAGTCCGGTGGGAGTCGACATTTCCAGCTACAGTGAAGAACGAATGGCAAAGAAGATGCAGAGAGGTGCCAGGTATTCAAGAACGAGGGCGAGGCGATAAGTACATCAAGATGAACATAAATCAAATCAGAGGGATACACGGCCAAGAGCACATGAGAGAATCCATCAGCATGGGCCCGTCAAGCAGAGAAGCAAGCCCGGAATGTAAAGCGTTCTTTTCCGTGCCTCGTTGCCGTTTTTTCTTCTTTTTCTCTCAGATTTCATTTGATAGACCCATGGCGATGGCGTGAGGCTGTGCAGGGCAACACAGCTGGAGTTACATGAGGCCCCAACCTGGAGCGCGGAAGGAATCAAAAGCAAGTTGTGGGGTTATCCTGGGCAAGCTCAGCCCAGTCAATTTCGCGATAGATCCTGCTAGCTTGTACTCATTCGTGCTGGTATTAGTACCGGATCCGGCTAAAATAAACCGTAATAGGAAAACTAACCCTTTTATGGGCAAGCTAAACCTGAAAGGCGACGCGGCCGCCATTAGTTAATTTACAAGGGGACACCATGTACGGGTCAACTGCCGTCTAAGCTTTCTCCAAAAAAAGTTCATAGAAAAGAGCACAGACATCTGCCGACCCGTCCGTGGGAGAGCCTTGTACCGTATGAGCTTTATGAAGAAAGCTTGGACGACTGTCGAACTGAACATGGTCTCCCCTTCAACGAACTTCCATGAGAAAGCTTTTTCGACTGCCGACCCGTACGTAGTTCCCCCTTGTACAATGGGGATAATGAACGGATCGCTAGCGTCTTCGCACCGAAACAGTGAGAATGTTCACTTCTTTCATACAATCTTCCTGGACGCCAGCAATCCCCCACATGCACCCCCTGTAACGCCACAGACGGGCCGTCGGGGTTCTATCCTAGCTCGCCCGCCTGCCGCCAACGGCTTCGTTTTGCCGTGCCCAGCCTGTGAGGGCCACTTGATGTTCCATCGCGGCCGAACCGGTCATGTCGTGTTAAGACTTGTTCATAATAATTACATGACCAGGTCTTCAGCTGAGAAAGTGGCAGGTTCCGGGATGTTATCCTTGAAGCCACCTCTTCAGGCCCTAACGAATATTTCCGATGCAGCGTCCCGCATGCCAGAGTTCTGTCTGTGCACGAATGGGAACCAAATCCGGTAGCCTGCTGCAGGGCCCAAACTCTTATCACTTTCACTGCGAACTGCGGGCCTCCAATCGCTTCCCCATCAGTTGTCCTCCCTGAACCCTCGGGTCCCAGGCCGCCCTCTCGACCTCATAGTCGGATGTCCCGCCGCTCCCAGCGCCCTGGTCTGGAGCTATCCAGCACCAACACAGTCGTCCTCCAGCAGCCAAGATTCTTGTTTTCCTCCCTCTACACACATACTGCAATTCCTCTTACTTCTTACTTTCTATTCTCCTTCTAAAATTCTGCCGTCATGTCGAACACTTCGGGTGAGAATGGCGCGGATGACAAGTTGGGTCCGTTGGAGACCACCTTCGCTCACGATGAGGAAGACAGCTATGAGATGAACGCTCATGTTGCGAAGAAATGGCAGGGCACCGTCCAGGACCGACAGGACATGACCACTCTCGGTAGAGTCCAAGAACTGCGCGTAAGATATCCAGTTGGCCATTTAATTGCTTGTTTGCGTGGCCTGCTGACATGGCATAGCGCAACTTCCGCTTCATCTCTCTCTTGGGTTTTGGATGTACTCTGATCAGTACCTGGGAAATCATTGTAACGTGAGTTTCTATCTGAATCCTTCGACCTCACCAATCTTGCTGATCAATGTAACGCAGCACCCTCGGTATAGCTTTAACCAATGGTGGCACCGCAGGTCTAGTCTGGGGATACATTGCAATTGTGATTGGTTTTACCCTAGTGTATATGAGTGTGGCAGAGATGGCCTCCATGTGCGTATTAAACGGAATGAATGATTAAGTCGTCGCTAATCTGACCGTGTGCCAGGGCACCCACATCTGGTGGCCAGTATCACTGGGTTTCCGAGTTCGCACCACGAAGTTGCCAGAGATATCTCAGTTTCCTTACTGGCAAGTTAGCAATTCAGCAGTCAGTGAAGCTTGGCTAACGACTGGCTGAGCAGGTTGGCTTTGCTTCACCGGATGGCAAGGTGCTATCGTTTCCATCTCGTTCTTAGCCGGAACCATCATCCAGGGGCTCCTAGTCTTAAACATTCCCACATATGTTTTCGAGCGCTGGCATGGCACTATGCTTGTTATTGCTATTTCAACATTCGCTATACTCTTTAATACCTTTTTGGCGAAGAAATTGCCTTTGGTAGAGGGGCTGGTTCTGGTTCTCCATGTCCTGGGTCTTTTTGCCATTATTATTCCACTTTGGATCCTAGCCCCACGGAACAACTCAAAGGCTGTTTTCACCGAGTTTTCCAACAATGGGGGTTGGAGCAGCACAGGCACGTCAACCATGATTGGGTTGATTACTCCCATTATCTCTATGTTGGGGTTTGACTGCTCGGTGCACATGTGTAAGTTATCCAAACCCGTAACGGAGTAATAAATCCTAACTATGACCAGCCGAAGAAGTCAAAGATGCGGGAAGGACGCTACCACGAGCTATGATGTGGTCCGTCGGTCTAAACGCCGTCCTTGGATTCATCATGGTTCTAACTCTTTGCTATACCCTCGGTGACCAAGCCAGCATTTTGGCCTCTGCCACCGGTTATCCATTCATTCAGGTCTTCTTCAACGTCACGAATAGCTTCGCCGGTACAAACGCAATGACGGCCATCCTGATTATCACCCTTACTTCTAGCTGCATTTCTGAAATCGCCACGGCATCCAGGCAACTATGGTCGTTCGCGCGTGATAACGGCGTCCCGTTCTCTGCTGAAGTTGCCAAGGTAAGCTACCGCCAGCTCGTATTATCTATATCTCTAACCCACGCAGGTGACACCTGGCTGGAACATCCCCCTCAACGCCGTCATCGTCTCACTCCTTGTTACCATCCTCCTCTCCCTTATTAACATCGGCTCCACAGCAGCCCTAAACGCCATCCTCTCCCTTACAACCGCTAGCTTGCTAACATCTTACTGCATCATTATCTTCTGCGTCCTGCTTAAGCGTATCCGGGGTCAACCTCTCCCGGCCCGGCGCTGGTCTCTCGGTCGCTACGGCTCCGTTGTCAACGTCCTGTCTCTGTGCTTTCTCGCACCCATCTTCGTCTTCAGCTTCTTTCCTGCGACAACACCGGTTGTCCCTACGACAATGAATTGGGCCATTGTAATGTATGGCGGCATGATTATCTTCTCGACTGGCTACTATTTCTTATATGGGAAGCATGTGTACACACCGCCTGTGACGTTGGTGCACAGAGACCTATAAGAGAACATGGTCCATGGCGCAGATTTCATTTGCGGCCATCTATATCAATGTAATCCGGGTCGTTTTGGCTCTATTTTATATTGAGCAAAGGAGTTAGAGATGGGAAGAAGTAATTACAAGAATCGAGATTGTTTCATCGAGAATCTGGATGTAGATAAACCAGCCGTTAAAGCGAAATTATCGATTATATGTAGACAAGTGTCCACTATCGAATAATCTCGAATGATACGTTTCTGTCCACGGTGAACGCAGCTTAGGTATATACTACGCTAAAGCGCCCGCCACTATAAGCGCTAATGCCGAAACCTCTATATATGGTTTACGTTAGCTTAGAATATAAAATTACTCAGTTAATCGCTAAAAAAAAAAAAAAAAAATTAATTGTATAAATTACTTTGGGCGCTAAAAAATCGGCCTTTACACCTATACGCGGTGGAGCTTAGAAACTTCATGAAGGATTCATTGTTTTACGATTAATAATTAGTACTGTAAGCGTAGAGACGTCCGTGTAAGCAGTATCTTATAAGCGCCGTGTGGTAGTAGGCGCATAAAGCTAAGTAAGAAGAAATTCTACTATTTATAAACGCTATTAGTAACGTGTTTTATGAACGACTCTTCGCTATTAGGTAGAAAGGGAGAAAGTAGGACAGTAAACATTGCGATAAATAGTAAATAGCTAGGTAGAAAGGAGCTACGTAATATTATAGTTGTTGGTCGATAAAAATGGCCTTAGTTAGCTCGGGTAGAAAAATAAAAGCAATAATTACATTTAGTGGCCTTATAAAATAAACGCGCTATATTTAATATCTTTTATTATTACTCTTTGTATATATATTGCTACTTCTAGTACTTAACGCTAGTTTAATAGCCGCTAAGGTAAATAGAGTATATAAGTATTAATTTAAACTACGATAAATAACTTAAAGGGAAGGCGTTCTATATCCTTAAAATATATAAGATAGTACTAGGAAACAGGACTAGAAAAAGATAAATG
Organism: Lepidopterella palustris CBS 459.81; assembly: GCA_001692735.1. NCBI lineage: Eukaryota > Fungi > Ascomycota > Dothideomycetes > Mytilinidiales > Argynnaceae > Lepidopterella > Lepidopterella palustris. The sequence goes on along the minus strand of KV745184.1, from coordinate 23,674 downwards.
TCACTGGAGTGCTACAAGCAGAGGTCAAGGGCTTATAAAGAAGCGTTAATTGAATGCTAACATACAATACTTCGGCGAGGGACAAAACGTTCGGTAAAGAATCAGAATACATGATGATCGGAAGGTATATAAATATTGCCATAGTCTATGCGTGACGCGTAGACTGTACGTAATCAGGTGGCTAGGAGAAAGAAGCCACCTGTGCTCGGGCAGTCACGGGTTGTTACCGTGACAATAAAATAAAAACCATTATTTTATTTATAAAACTAAAAGGCGTAGAAAAGCTCTAGTAGAGAAAATCTTTAAGAAGATTAATATTGCACAGGCTATAGAGAACTTAAAACAGGTTATAGTATATTAAGAAGTAGAAATAGAAGCTGCTATGTTGATATATTAATATTTTTAGGAAAGATTTCTTATTGAGCGGGTAATGCTTGTTGTGCGGGTAGGCACTCGCTTGCGAGTAGTTTTAAGCCGATAGGGCTTGCCCTTTAATGCGCTAAGACTAACAACCCTTAGGCACGAGTAATAGGTTTTTACATATTGCTACTTAAATTACTAAATAAATATTTTATTTCTGCTGAAGTTTATGGGCCCGATTTTGGTCCTCTATTAATAAGAGGGTGGGGGGTAGGGCCAAAATCAGAAATATAGTAACAGTGCGCGGAGAATCATTCCGCTTGCAGTATACTACAGTCCCGCGCAGAATAGGTTTCCGGCTTTTGTGTTTGATTTTATTCTCAGCGCACCGTCATTTTGGCATGCGCTTTATCTAAACTCTCTTCGAAACTTGTAAGGGTTAAGGCTGAATATCTCAGAGCGACGTTCCGCTAAAATGCAATCGGAAACATGAGCAATCGCTTGTGTGGAGGTATAGATCACTGCTGCAACGCGTTATCACGTGAATTGCCATACGTAGTCTCCTCCTCAAAAGATATGGCGCAATCAGCTGCAAAGACAATAAAACAATTGGCCGTCCACTGTAGGCAGCGAGGCGCTGGTATGAAACTTGTTGCACATATCGCTTACCCCACCTATTCGCGATGCTCGGCCTCAGCCGCAGCCACCTGTGTTGCAAAATTTGTTGTCCATTATCTCGACTCTTTCCACTCCTCACCCCAGGCTTAGAAGGGAATCTTTCTCATCAATATTTCCAAAATGAACGAAAACCAAGCCGCGAGTCGCAGCAATAAGCGTAGTCTAGGACGATTAAAGGACCGGCTCAGAGGCTTAGCCCCGCCTCGTTTGCTCCGCCCGATTTCTCGAGACCATTCTCGCCAGTCGAGTCGTGCACCGTCGCCGGTTTCCAGCAGAAGGAATGTAGGTGATGCTCCAGCTACAACTGGTACAAGTCCTTCTACACCAGAGATCAGGCCCGGCGTCAATACGGATGTCCAGCTTGTCGCTGGTAACAATGCTACGATACCAGCGATCAAGCTAGATAGCAGGCTGGATGATAAGGTGGAAGGCAGGCTGGATGACCCGTTGGACGGCGAGAAAGATGCCAAAGTGCGCACCACGACGGGTGGATTTCGGGATCAGGACAACGAAAACAACGATCCAGAGACGAATACGGCGGACACCGCTGACTCGGCCCAAGAAGACGACATGTGGAAGATTGCCGAAGCCCAACTAAGACGGGATGAGAAAAAGGGGAAGCTTTTGGATGCGTATTACGACATCTTGAAATCCAAATTGAAGGAGGATCTCGAGCCTGCTGGTACTCGTGAGAGACAGAAACAGATCTATGATTTTATTACGTCTGAATTCAACAGTTTTCATGGCACCAGCCAGTCGGGCACATTTAGCAGCGTCTTAAGAAAAGCTGCCAGTTGCGTAAAAAAGGCTGCCGATTGCGTTCTAAAAGCAGAAAATGTCATTTCCGCTGCTGCTCAACCTTGTCTTCCTGCTTCGATAGCGTGTGCCGGTGTGATGCTCGTTGTGTCGGTAAGGTCTTCATTGCGACCATATACACCAGATGCTGATTCTCAGATAGCTTTGTATTCAAGCGGGTAGTCAGCGAGACGTTCTCTTCAAAGGGCTAGATGAGATTCCGGACGTGATTTACGATCTTGCTGAACATGAGAAGCTCCACTGGGCCGACACGCAGGAGCCAGTATTCAAGAGATCCATGACGAATCTGTGCTCCGGCATACTCGAATTTCTAGCCCGGGCAGCCTGCCATCTTCAAAAGCATCCAGTTACTCGGATACTGAAAGACATGTTCAACCAGGGTGAATGGGACGTCTTGCTAGCTGCAATCAAAAACGCCGAGGCTCGTTTAATCAATCATTCTACAGTCAGTGGCTGGAAGGATGTTCGAATGATCCGGGAAGCACAGGAAAAGGATCAATTAGCGCAACGGACTGCAACTCTCAGTAAAGCAACCGCAGCCCGCAATGAGAAGATCACAGCATTCCTAAAAAAAATCCATGAGCATGCATGGCCTGACGGAGATAGTTACGAGTTCAGCAAAGATCGAGTAAAGCCTCCAGAGGAAGGTACTTGTAAATGGTTTATAAATCATGACAAGTTCAAAGCATGGGAGTCCTCAGGCAATCCAAACTCCAAGTTTCTCCTCTTGACCGCTTATCCAGGATGTGGTAAATCAGTTCTGTCAAAACATCTCATTGACACCGTCTTGTCCCAGTCCAAAGACCGGACTGTGTGCTATTTCTTCTTCAAAGATGATTTCGAACATCAAAAGAGTGCCGTTGGGGCACTTTGCACTCTCCTTCATCAGCTACTGGTCATGTCTGAGTCGAAAGGTTGTACTTTGTTAGCCGATTCCGCTCTTCGGCGTCTTGAAACTATGGGAAATGAGAGCTTTTTTGGTTCCGTTTGTAGTCTCTGGAAAACTTTCACTGAGGCTGCTCTTCATACTGACGCTGGAGAGGTTGTTTGTGTTCTTGATGCTCTAGACGAATGCCGGACGAAGGACAGGAACGAAATAATTAGAGCCATTAATGAGTTCTATCGTACACCACGAAACCAGGAATCAAGTTCTCTCAAGTTTTTCTTGACCAGTCGGCCATATGGAAACATAATACAATCTCAGTTTTACGTTTGGGGACACCGGCTTCCTGAAATCCGTCTTGCCGGTGAAGAAGACGACGTTGCGAACGATATTGCAGCAGAGATTAAGATTGTTGTTAATAAACGTATCGATCAGATCTGCAATACCTTCCACCTCTCTAAACGGATGACCGAATTAATGAAAACAAACCTAGGTAATACGCCAGGACGTACCTATCTGTGGATCACTCTTGTTTTCGACGATCTCTTAAAAAAGACTTCTGGTATTAACAAGGAGTATATCGAAAGCTTTGCTAAAAATCCACCAAAAGACGTCGATGATACTTATGAAAAAATCCTTAATAGATCGAAAACGCAGAGCCCGGGCAACCAGGACCTTAAAAGGACTCGAAATATCTTGCAAATGGTTGTAGCAGCAAGAAGACCACTTACCCTTCAGGAAATGTCAATAGCATTGCCGCTCACCGAGCATGAGCCACCATATAAAGACTTGGTCGATGAGATCGACACGGAAGAGGGAGTCTGGAACACAATCCGGGATTGTTGCGGTCTGCTTGTTATCCGTGTTGATGACAGACTTTACCTTCTCCATCAAACAGTGAGAGAGTTTCTGGTCGTGACTGACCTCAACCATGAGAATCAGAGAGTGCAGGACACGCCAGACTCTGGGACGATCCTCCCTCGCTCATACCTTTGGAAGCACTCCATCGACTTGACATACGCCAATTCGGTCCTTGCAAAATCATGCATCTCCTACCTCCATACAAACTTTGCAAAGACGGATAACTCACTGCTTGACTACTCTGCCATCTACTGGATAGATCACTACCACCAGTCAGGGCAAAAGTGCCAGGCAGCAGTGGCAAAGATGACAAGAGATATTTGTGTACCATCTGAACCACGTGCGAAATGGACTGAAATCCACAACAAGTATTACGCAATTCCAGCGACTGGATCCCTACTGTGTCTGGCATCTGCTCTAGGCCTTGATAGAGCTATAGAGGAATTTTTGCATGAGCAAAACTCGACTGGCCTGGATCTTGAGAACGATGTCGACACGAACGATGACTACGATCGGACGCCGCTGTCGTGGGCCGCCGATAACGGGCACGAGGCAGTGGTCCAACTGCTGCTTGCGACAGGCAAGGCCGACGTTGACTCGAAAGATTATGACGATCAGACACCGCTGTCATATGCTGCCAGGAACGGGCACGCGGCCGTGGTCAAGCTGCTACTCGCGACGGGCACGGTCGATGTCGACGCGGAGGATAAACACGGTTGGACGCCGCTGTCGTATGCCGCCAGGAATGGATACGAGGCCGTGGTCAAGTTGCTACTCTCGACGGGCAAGGTCGATGTCGACTCGGAGGATAAACACGGTTGGACGCCGCTGTCGTATGCCGCCAGGAACGGGCACGAGGCCGTGGTCCAGCTGCTGCTTGCGACGGGTGAGGCCGATGTCGACTGGAAGGATTATGGTGATCGGACACAGCTGTCGTATGCCGCCGGGAACGGGCACGAGGCCGTGGTCAAGCTGCTGCTCGCAACGGGCAAGGTTGATGTCAACTCGAAGGATAAATATGGTCGGACGCAGCTGTCGTATGCCGCTGGGAACGGGCACGAGGCCGTGGTCCAGCTGCTGCTTGCAACGGGTAAGGTCGATGTCAACTCAAAAAATTACGGCGATCGGACGCCGCTGTCGTACGCCGCCGGGGACGGGCACGAGGCCGTGGTCCAGCTGCTGCTTGCGACGGGCAAAGCCGATGTCAACTCGAAGGATTCCGACGATCGGACGCCACTGTCGTATGCCGCCAGGAACGGGCACGACGCCGTGGTCAAGCTGCTGCTCGCGATGGGCAAGGCCGATGTTAACTCGAAGGATTCCGACGATCTGACGCCGCTGTCGTATGCCGCCAGAAATGGACACGAGGCCGTGGTCAAGCTGCTGCTCGCGATGGGCAAGGCCGATGTCGACTCGAAGGATAAACACAGTCAGACGCCGCTGTCGTGGGCCGCCGATAACGGGCACGAGGCCGTGGTCCAGCTGCTACTCGCGACGGGCAAGGCCGATGTCGACTCGAAGGATTGCAACGATCAAACGCCGCTGTCATATGCCGCCGAGGCCGGGCACGAGGCCGTGGTCCAGCTGCTGCTCGCGACGGGCAAGGTCGATGTCAACTCAAAGAATTACGCCAGTCGGACGCCGCTGTCGTATGCCGCCGGGAACGGGCACGACGCCGTGGTCAAGCTGCTGCTCGCGACGGGCAAGGCCGATGTCAACTCGAAAGATTACAACGGTCGGACGCCGCTGTCGTTTGCCGCTGATAACGGGCACGAGGCCGTGGTCCAACTGCTGCTCGTGACGGGCAAGGCCGATGTCGACTCGAAGGATTACGGCGATCGAACGCCGCTGTCGCGGGCCGCCGATAACGGGCACGAGGCCGTGGTCAAGTTGCTGCACTCTATTATGTCTTTATCGTCTCAACCATCTCCCCACCCGCCGCCTTACAACCCAATTTCCTTAGAATATACGTCCGAATACGCTCCCTCTCCAGCACTTCGAATATGGTAAATAGAGATAACGGAGAACCCCTACCAAAAGACAGCACCGAGTCACACGGCAGACGCAGCAAATAGGAAACAGGCGGCACGTAATAAGCGCGAAAACGCTCTACGGACTATAATTGTAGCGAGATGAGAGAATTTTTCCCATCAAGGGGATTTCCGTATATATAGCCTTAGCCTGCATAGACTAATAGAGACCGAATCAGGCGGTAAATAGATCTAATAATAATTACTGTACCTCATATTACGTCAACAAAGCCACACCTTATTGCTAGCAAACTTCCCTAGTTCTTTTCTTAGGACGAAACCTAGATGGATTTCAAAGCAAAGAACATTCTAGTGAAGCTATTGGAAGCTATATAAAATCGATTTCTCTAGCTACGCGGAACTGGGGGAGGAGGCCGCTTTAAACGAACCACCTTGCAGTTGCTCTTGCGTTATCTTCCTGTGAGACGATTGCGTGTAGGGTGCCCGTCGTTACAGCTAGGAGGAAAGGTGGTTTTATCTACCCACGAGCAGCGTAGGAGTATATGGCGTACGCTTTGCATATACCAACCACATGGCACCTCGGAAGAACGTCGGGAACTCCAATTGAGCATAGCCATTGGTTTAGGCCTCGAATCTCTGAGCAGAGCAGGAACAGAGCCGTAACTTTGGTCTTCGTCAGGCCTTTGTATAGTTGTACGGTTGCTTGTTGCCAGTGTGTGTGCCATATTATAGCTGGTCTGTTTCTCTAGCTCTATACCAGCGCTGTTTCCATACGTGGTCCGCCCATCGGGTGATAAGGGTTGTCCGTTTGTATCGGTGCGATGGCCTCCTTCCTGTATAGAGCGTCTGTGTCTACCTTGCGTACGTCAGTTTTAGCACTGTCGTCTCGACAGGTTTTCCTCATTCTCTCGAGATTTCAACTCTCCCGTTAGCATGTTAACATAGACTCTTACCTACAGTAGAAGGACTTCCTCGTCAGTGGTTGCCTCTGCGACTTTAGGGTAATCGTTACAGTCTGTGCCAGTTTAACCCCTTTGCTATCTGTAATTGCCAATTTTGCTGACGTTGCAAAGGTTGATTGAAGATTGGCGACCACGTGAATCATCACAGCTCCCTAGAGATATTGGCACTGGACTAAATTCAGACGCCGGAAAACTCACAAGCATGCTCTGATCAGAAATAAAGGCATAGTTCCCACCGCTAGCCTCGGCGATGGACTTTAGCAAACCAGGTTCAATGGAGCAGCCGATCCAAAGGCGTGTATCGAGGCAGGGAGGCCCTTATTTTGTAGGTAGCAGAGATACCCTGAAGCAGGGCTTCGCAGAGCGGTTAGTTATGCCTTTTCCAAGTTAAAGCGGAAGGAGACGTCCTGATCGTTTCACTGACCATCTATTAAGACCATAATTGCAGTGGCCCTGTTCGGCAATCAGGGCCATTAAAAAGGTTAACGCCAGTACTAATACCAGCCCAGAGGTTCGTACCGCCCCCAGATTTCAGCTCATTAATACATCTCAATGCTTTTTCCTTGTTCTTGCTGGCCATATAAACAAGTTCTTGTTCAACGTTTGCGCTGTTTAAAAAAGTGACGAGTTCAGAACGATCGTTATCATCTACCGGTGCCAAATTGTTAGCAGTCTTCGCGGATCAAGGGGTAAATTCCATCCGCCCAAGACCACTTGCAGGCAAGTGTCTCTATGCTCAATATAAATCTTGCCAATCAGCTCGATTCGACTAGCTTTAATCCTAGCCATTGCTCTATCAATACGCCTGATATTTATCATGATATTGAAGAACGAATCCAGGATACCCCGTAAGAGCTATTAATGCCTGGGGCTCTACTTGTTTCTACGGTCGCAGAGAATCTTAATATTCCCCTAAAGAGGCTTCTAGCTCGACTCCAAGGCCGCCCATCAAAATCCACACGGCCGCCCACGAACCGGAGTCTTATAGAAGAGCAAGAATTAGCCCTCTGCCAGTATCTTAATACTCTTGACGTAATATACACGTCGGCGTCTCGAAAATAGTTCTATGCAATAGCTAATCTTATTCTAGCGCGATTTTCGGGTCAAATCTATCCTCTCCATACACCTAGATAGGTTAGTCAATCTTAGTACATTACATCAGCAAAATCTTACTCAGCTCAACCTCGGCTCACTAGGTGTGCTCCTGGGAGACAGCTCTGTGAAGCTCCTCTCTCCTGGGGCTCCTCACTCCTGGGAGCTCTTTTCTCCGTGGAGCTCCGCTCTCCTCGCCTGTTGAAGCAAGTGATTTTTCGTTCTTATTGATTGTTACTTAGATAGGTGGGACACCTTGTGTATATATATGCGTTCTCATTCCTGTTACATATTGCTGTTTCAGCCACCGTGATATTTAACATCGTCACTACTCTATCTTCAGAGGAGTTCTTCTCGGAGATCCTCTCTCCTAGGAGCTTAGTTCTACTATGAGAGAACTCTCAGGAGCTACAGTCGCTCGGGAGGGCGAAAATCTGGACTTAGATTTGGTGCTTGTCCGGAAGATCACTTCTAGGAATACTGTTCTCTATGAACGCGACCTTTCACACACACCACAAGGGCTATAGCGCGCTCTCCCATCCCTTAAGAAAGACTTAGCTCCGCGTTCTATAATCAGTCGAGCCTCCCGTGCTACAAAACTTGCCAAGACTCTCTGACCGACTATCCAGCGTCTCTAAAGCGCACCCTATCAAAGGTATAGCCACGTCGGGTGTTGGGTAAGATTCGTGACCACTAGCGCCTCTAGGGGAATATGGAATGCACTTTCTGTGAGATCGAGGAGCGCTATTTATGTCACATGCAGGTATTTTTATATACAACTAGTTACATTTTGCTTTAAGAGTCGCATCCGTTGGAAGCTGTAGAGCATTCTCGCGGCAAGTGTTTTTAGTTGTGCAGCTCGTTTGGCATTTGGCGCGAGGCATGTGCTCTAAGCATTAAACAATTGTGCCCATGGCGAATGCGTACGATGCGGACGATCGAAGCATAAAAAGTTTAACATGAATGATGAGCGCTGAATAACTCCGTACATGAACTGATTTATCTTTGACAAATATAAATTATTCGTATAAAGAAAAGCTTTCAGATCCCTACACATAATGGCAAAGGAGTAGCCCGAATCACTAGACCTCAGTATATATGGATACGTTGTGATTCTCATGGAGGATGTAAGTACAGCGTCTCAGACGTAAGGCTTTGGAGCTTAAACAAGAATAATCTCTTTATAGCTCCAGCCTACTGTGTTAATTATATCATCATCTCCATTATCAAGCCATACAATTGCAGTGTCTACTCGCTCAAATTCATTAGGCCGACCAGTAGACTTTAAAATTAGAGCATACACTCTCTTCGTATCTCTTTTACGGAACTGGATGCGAGCGTCCGACTCCCACCGAGCAACCAAGAACAGTGACCAGTCGGTGTTAAACCTCGGATCGTCGCGTTGAGATTTCTTGCCAGCGCTGGATCCAGGAAGCATTTGTGCCTTTTTTGCCGTTCGGCACGATTGTGCGTCCTCATCAAGTTGACAGAGTACAGCGCCGATTTGGCTGTCGATCTGCTCGAATGATTGCCCATTGCGCAGCCATCCCGAAAGACAGAGCTCGGCAGATGAAATCTGAGCCGCGTATTGAAAATTTTTGTCTTTGGGTCTTTTCGTGTACTCGACTTTGTAACTTCGAGCTTTTGCAAGCAAATCAAAATTTGCTGCTTCTAGCATGCCCGTTGGCCATCCGATTCGACCTTTCATTGAAGCCCAACTCCATGTAGGTGCCCTAGAAGGCGTTGCACGCTCCGCTTGCTCGTCGGAGGGTTTTTCCCAGAGTAATCCAAGCAGAATGTCTTTCCAGAAAAGCCCTGCAATGTACTCGTCTTGCAAATAAACATTGAAGGCTACGGCCAAACCGCTCAAGGCGGGGAAAATGTCGTCAGAGACGGTAAGTCGGCGAGATGAATAATTTGAAACGAGGCGGTACCACCGGTTATACCACACGCGAATACAATTCAATCTGGCCCGTTCATCTGCGCCCATAAACATAGCCGTACACAGTAAAGGCGGTATAAGGAATCGTTTGTTCCAAAGCCAGTCCCAGCTTGTCCACTCGAGTGATGATATTGTGTTATCATAAGCGGGAATAGGGTTCATTGTTCCTTCTCCAATCGTTTCAGCAGTACACTCCCAAAACATCTGCTCTGAGCCGAAATGAATGGTGCGTGGAGAAAGAAACGATTCTTGTAGAACCCATCCACGTGTTCTTAACACGCTTCCAGACCCATGAATACTGGTTTGAAAGCTTTCCAGAGGCGGGCAAATATTGAACTTATAATTGATCTGGTGCTTTGTGCTTTTGAGTTGAACAGGTACTTGGAATCTTGTTGACCTTGGTTTTAGTATCCCGTCATCTGCATGCTGACTGGTGGTAGCAGCAATATTGATTAGACCATGGCGGTAGACTTCCGCCATTGTCACAGACTGTCGCTCCCAGTCTTCCTTCGAATCTTGTATGATGCACAGAGAATCGATCCATAAGTGTTGTATTTGAAGTTCCCGAGTGATAATAACTGCGTCTCTGAAAGTTTTAGGCATTGTTCTCAGCGGTATTGCGCGACGACGCTCTTCTATAGTTTTAAGTTCTGTCGTCAGCGGAGATAATCCGCCCCAACAATGACTTAAAGTTGCCCAATCGCTCGATTTATTACGTTCAGAGAGATTTCTCGTGCTGTCATGAATTTCCAGAAAAGGCTCGTTGTCTCTATCCCCAACATTGATTGTCCGTACCGGCATAAAGGTGGCGGGCGTTACCGGTTCGTTGGACAATGTGTCGTCTTTCGCTTCATGTATTGCTGCCTTATTGAGGAATGTGCACATCATATGGCGATCCCAGCAGCCTCCACCGGATATACACCCCTGTAACCAAGCGCGGATGAGGTCGAAGCACTCTTTTGAAGATGCATTGGTGTAAATGGGCCGTCCAGTAATCAGTTGACTTCCCGTATTATTAAAGTCTCTGAATCACATATTCAAACCTCAAACTTTCCTCTAATAAGGATCTACTTACTCTATTCCTGTTCTTATTTCTTCGAGGCTTCGCGTGATGCTCAAAGAGAATCTGACGGAATTTTTATTGGAATCGTGCGTGAACGGTTCCGAGTCCCGAAACCAAAACCAGAGCTCTGTATTTAGCAGATCCTGAGCCGTCGATGAGTTACGTGAAGAGGCTTTATTTCCTACGAAGATGCTGTCGTTTTCAAACTCTTGCAGCTTTTCAGAGTTAAGCTGCTCCTGAAAATTGTTGAAAACGGCATCGCAAAGTTTACAGCCAGCCTGAGCCGAAGCCTCCAATGAATGGAAGTTATTATGAAATAAAGTGCTGGTTTGTGTGTATATGTCGGTAGAGAAGATGTTGTCGACATCTAAATTGCGACATGGATTACAAAAAGTCTCTGGATTGGAAGTGTCCATGTTGTAACTCCTAAGAACCGGCATCGATACGACAGCAATGATAAGTTCTGATTCACCTCGGCACAAGTGTCACGGGGTATGGTGAAATTGACGGCGAACGGGCTGATTCCCCAACCTCTTCTAATAAAGTGTGTATTAAAAGGTCGGGAAGCCGCACAACCACCAATTCTTAAACAAATTGCCTGAAATTTCAATGTCTGCGAAGCAACGCTTGATTATATTCTGGACCGAGAGAATAGGCTGACCCGGGAAAAATCCACGTGACATTGTACGGATGTTGTCGCATTTCACGTGGATCTGACTCAGCAGCAGCACCGCTGATGGACTGCTAGTTTCAAGATGATACAACGGAAAACCTACATAGTAACAATCAAGAGCTATCTTGCGATCATAGATCACCTATTCAAGTCATCTGGCTATATTGCTTCCTTTATCCTCTTTGTACGCTGCACAACAGCGACCTCCACGCACTGCTCGGTATAGCTGGTGGTCAAAGCGACAACGGATCTTGAAGCTCGTATCCACCCACGCACTCTACAATAGTAATTGTCGGCCAGGAGAAACGCGAGATGCTATAAAAGGCGTTAGACGAAGTAAATCTCTGTTAAGAGTAAGAAACAACACGCTTTATACGGTCAGGAGCACTAAGACAAGAAGACCATCCGGAACTACTGGCGATTTATCTACTTTACTAACGAAGCACACGTCAATGAAGCCGATCAGAACTACTCGCAGGAATAGCAATAAGCTATCGGAGGTGATACCGAAGAAATACCTATCCAGGAGACAGCAACCTCCGGGTTCTCCGGCAAAGTCTATATGACTGCGGGAATCGTATATGACCACAAAGGCTAGTTCAATTTCTACAAGAGTCCAGCTAAACTATCAGAACTGATTATAAACCATCAAGGCCACGCAAATCCGGCGTGAAGACTCCTGAGGATCATCACGAGAAAGTTGATGCATTCGAATCCGAGAAATTAAAACTGTAAAGAACGCACCGAAAGGCAATACTATGACGATCAAATTCTACGTACGTGAATTCCTTCCGATGCACATCGAGTTCCTTTAACGCATGAAGGATAAGTACAATCGTGACTTCGAGATTGTCGAAGATGGCGATCCTTCAAACGCTCTCCGTAGTCACGATAATATGGCGTCAATTTGAAGCGGAGATACGACATCAAGGCCCATATCCATCCGGCCGAGTCTCTCGACTTCAACCCAATCGAAGCTATAAGGAACATTGTCAAAGAACGGCTAAGCGGCCGCAGATAGGCTAGTCGTGAGCACTTCAAAGATGACATTCTCAGAGAGTGGAAGAGCATCAAAATAAGCCAAATAAGAGCGAGGATATCTGTCAAAAGAACGGCGGTCAACGCCTAAGAACCATTGTGATGTGATATATTATAATAACATAATATATAGCATCCCGTGGCTTGGGAATAACAAGATTTAGTAGGGATATACCACTTCACAGAGCTTCACACTGCTTCATCCTCTTCACTTTCTGCCTGGCTATCACGTATAACTGACGACTTATTCGCAGAACAGTCTCTCGCTGCCTATCTCTCTTCGCCTCTACGGCCTCCTTATGCCACATCTTAACCACCCAGCCAGCCATGTTTTGAGCCTGCAATGCACCATGCTTAGCCTCACGCACCTCATCTTTTCAACTCGCTAACAATTTGAGTGGTCTACGCCAGTTTCTTTTTTTCGTCGCAGCTCGATAGATCGCCGTGACCACAGTCGCCTTAAGAACGTCAATACCATCATATTCAGGAGGATATAGATTTCGAGGCACACGAGTCTAGCTCCAGGCAGCTGTATACTGTACGTCTGCCGGCCCGTTACGCCGCGACCTGTCGGCATGAAACCACGCAGCTTCCTCGGAATACCAGCTTTGCCTAACAGGGATCAATTAACTTGACCAGCGGACAATATTCTAAGTTTCCATCATAGCATGCTCTCGCATGGGTACCGGGCTATGTGGTCGTAATGGTGGTGTAGCATTACGCCATCAACTTGTATCATGCGGAAGCTCATGGTGCATTGCCCCGATAATAAACATCCAGTCCTCGGCGTAGTCGAGCGCATGAACATGCTGGAAAAGATAAGCTACCTGCTTTGACGCAAACGATGAGCCTTCACAGGGATACCAGGGCATTCAAGCTGCTCAGGGATGGATTCCGGCACAATCATCAGGAGCTCAGGCTTAAATCAAGCATAATCACGATACCTCACATTAGCTCAGGGCGAGCTCAGACATGCTCAGCTACAACTCAAGCTGCTTACTCATAGCTCACGCTGCACCCTTTTTAACTCACGTTCAAATCCGGAAAAACTTTATGTGAGGGTAGATTTCACTCTATTATCTACCCCGATTTTCGGGTCTAATCTACCCCAAGCATACACCTATATAGGTTAACGTGATTCACAAGCTAGCTGGCCACCCAAGGACTGAAGCAGCAGAAAGGCACGATAATTAAGGTAAAGTCAGCCACGGCGGATAACTTAAAGGGGAGGCGTTCTATATGCTCGAGATGCACGAGATATTACTAGGAAGCGGGACCAGAAGGAAGCTGAAATGGAAGCCCGTCGCCTGGTCCGTGAGACTAAAAGCCGCGGGAAAGCCCAGTTAGAGGAAATATTTAGGAACATTACTATTACACAGGCTCTAGAGGACTTGGAATAGACCGTAGTATATTAAGAACCATAATATATTAGGAAGTAGACATGCAGGCTGCTGTGTTAATATATTATTATTTTTAAAACATATTCCCATTGAGCGAGTGATTCTGTCAGGCTCTTTGGAAGGACGGATTTGAATGAATGTCTTGTCTTGCTATCTAAGAGGTGGAAGCTCCTCGTATACACAAGAATTGCTTTCTAATCCCGTTGCTGCCTATAGGTCTGCCTGTAGTAACACAGCCTCCATCAGTCAACAGCGAGGTTGCCTCTATCCTATCAACGCTAAGAGCAGGCAGCAGAGGATTCAGTAAGGTTGGTTCAGCAGATTCCTTGCCTCCTGATCCGCCAAGACTGCCAGTCCTAGGGTACGTGTAGACTTATTTGAATGAACTAAGTACACAAGCATTCTTAATCTCAAAAAATGGAGTAATAATAGTAGACATTCAGGACAAAATCGAGAACTAAGGAACCCATAATCTGGTAACGTGTCCTTCAAGATCCTTCCCCTGACATGTTATTATCCCCTCAAGCCTTGCGGACCGCTGGGGTGGCGTGCAACACGCCATTCCCTAACTTGCCATTCCCTAACTTGCCATTCCCTAACGTGCCATTTCCCAATGTGCCATTCCCCAACTTCATCGCTTGTGGGGCCTCACTAAAGGCGAGCGGGTCGCGACCTAGGATGAGGTGCATCATGGCACCGGCCTGGATGATAGAGATGACGGAAGAGAGGATCCCAGCCAGTTGGGTGACCAGCGGAGAGAAGTCACCCTGGATTACAAAGATGGTCGGCATCGCGGAAAGTGTAAAGGCGCCAATGTAGCAAGACGGCATCAGGGCGAGGATGAACACACTCTTCCAGCCGTTGAACCATTCGCGGTAGCGATAGGCGATCGAGACACTGAGGAAGAGCGACGAGACGTTGGAAAAGAGCCACCACCAAGGGAAGCGCATGATCAAGACCAGTGGCTGGTGGCCGAAATACGTGTAGATGCCGCCATAGCCGAGCAAGATCTCCTCGATGATAATGTCGGCGACACCTGAAAGACCCAAGCAGATCCAAAGCGTGCCAGTTTTCACTTCGCGCAGGAGAACGGCGTAAAGCAGATAGGCTAGGATTGCGCCAAAAGCCCACCACATTATCGCAACGTAGTAATCGAACTCTCGGCCCATAAGGAAGAACAGGAGCTTGTTGGGGTCGTGCGATTGCGACCAATAGCAGCCGGCCAGATAGTTGTCGATGGCTTCAGGCACGACGCAGAAGGCCGCGCCAAGCACCATCGCTCTGGGGACCGTGGAATTGAAGCGCCTGCTGTCAACATGCGAGATGACCGAGAAGATAAGAGCAAGAATGAACATGACTGTCGTTGATATGAACACATGATCGGCGTTCTGCGGAAAGGCCTCGTTTGGCGGTGCCGGCGTACGGAAGGTCTCCTCCAGCACGACCTTTGAGTGTGCTGTCTGCGCCAGTGCCATGTTGGGCGCCAAAGCGCAGAGCGCAAGAACAGCTGCGCCAAGAGACAGACGTTTCTGAGTGGTGCTGGCCATATTTGCTAGTTTTGTATAGATTATTTTTGTAGAGCGATTTAGTTCGGCACCGAGACCGAACACGGAGCGAAGAACAAGGAACGAAGTACAAAGGAACGAAGAACCAGACAGCGGACAAGCTCGAATTTATATTTAATGGCCGTATGATCATTGCTCCGCCGGCCACTACGTGAAAGTATATGTTCCGTAGCCGTTCAATTTGTCAAGGCACTAGCGTAGGTGGTGTTCGCCCTGCTGGGAAATTAACTTCCCCTGTATGTATATCGTTCCGACGTCGAGTCAGTCCGAAATTTAACAAAGCCATTATAAGGGAGACCTCGAGTAAGAGGGTTATCATATGGCTGGGTTCGGGTTCAGGGCGGATACTGCGGAAGTTAGTTGCAGGGAGACGGTGAGAATACTGCCTAAAGTTGTCCTGCGGGGGAATGGCTCGCATGAGTACAAGGGTGGTACATGAGCGGACTATTAGCACATGCCATATCGAAGTTTTGAGAATTACTAAGTAATTTGTATATATTTCGCCAAGTTTGAATACTTTTCACGCTAATGGCTTCTAAAACGCCTCAACGACGTCTTACTCATACGAAACGCGCCCCAATTCATAGTTTTTAGTACATAGATTAATAGACACAGGCTCGCATCGCGCAGGGGCTTGGAATTCCACAGCCAACGGTTAGCTACAGGCTTCCGCAGCCAATTACTCCCGTAAAGCAACAAGGCCGTGGTTCATTGCTCAATACTCTAATTTGACAACGGCTTGTAGCCTACGTAACGTTAAACCGCGAGCAGCGTCTTAAAACACGCGAAGAAATTGCCTACAACCTCGAAATTAATATATATTGTAAAACTCTTATTGCTACCTTAAAGAATAATACTTTCACCAAGTTCCAATAGAAAAACCTTTTCTTGCCCTAAAGTATCTAGAAGATTGTTAGTTCTAGGCCTGTCGGCTAGGGCGTTTTAGCTCTAGTAACGCCACGTTGCAACGACGCATTTTTATATAGGTGGGGCTATCGGCTTCTTTCAATCAACAAGCGATCCTACGTTTGCATCAGCTTTTAGCCAACAAGGCCTAAATACACTACGATTAGCAGGACTTGCAGTGGGGCGAGGTGATGTAGACCGACGAAGCTTTATTTTGTTATAGTGTAGGCTAGCTGTTTGTAACTTTGTCGGCCAAAGGAAGATTATCTTCCTAAGTGTTGATTGCCTAAATTTGAAGACTTCTCGACCGTTATAGTATAGAGGAGTATTACAACTAGGGGAAGGAGGCCCTCAGTTATATAGAATAAGGAGAATTAGGGTGCGATAAGCTTGGGAACATAAATCTTATGTGTTTTGCCTATTCTATAGGGATCTAAGATATATTACGAGCTCGATATTGTAAAAATTGGTGAAATAATCATTATAGAAAATAAATCTTTGTTTTATACAGCTTAAGCAACTCGAGCAGCTTATCGAGGGCTGCGTAATTTTCATATATAGTAGTTGGCCGGCTTCCCTGATTTCAATCCTATTAAGGATGTATAGCGTATCTGTAAATATTATATATAATAAAGCTTTCTAATGATACGGGACGAATTACCAACGTATATATAAGCGGAATAAAATAAGCTTTTATTGCAGAAATATTTAGAAATACTGCAAGAATATAAGGGATAGGTGCGAAGCAGTATTGGAAGCGCAGCGGGGACAAACGAAGCATTTCATTTTGTGTATAATACTGTCTTAGGGAATTCCGTACAGATTACCATGCGTCTCGCGAATATTCAATGTAAATACGCTAATAATCAGCTCATGTACCCCCATGTAGTTATTCGGTATGCCCCGTAAGCGCGACGTCACCTTTCGGTACAATTGTCAACTCTATCACTCCAATATCAAATTAGTCCGAAATTTGGGGACCAACTAAATCTGCGCTAAACCTACCTAAATATCTACTTCATACCTCGTTTAGACTTTTTGTTACAAGTATACTTAGATTATAAAGTACCCAGGTCTTCTATTATTGTAATATATCAGGACATAGTTTATAATAACCCTAAAACTGGCGGCAGGAATGCACTGCAGCCTGTAAGAGACACCAAGAGCTATATTATCAGGACAAGACCAGATTGGCATTTTACTTCAAGTAGAATTGAGAAATGAAATAAATAACCAAACGATTATTAGTTCATCCAACATGTACCCGCCGAGAATCCTAAAACTTCACTCAATCTTGGAGAGAAATTGGAGAGCCTTTGCTTTTTCCCTTCTCACGACATCCAGCCTTTCCTGACTTCGAGGCACAACTCTGACTTTGAACGGGAAGGTGCTAACGAGAATAGACGAATTGTACGCGTTCTCGTCTATAGAGGTCATCTCTCTGGGTTTCAACTCGATCGCTTCATATATATTAAATGCCCACAACAACTTTGCAGTAATGCGCCACATGTTCCTCTCTGCCAAATGGACTCCAGGATAGGAACGACGGCCGGCTCCATGGCCGAAATAGTTCGCAGATAGACTATCGAATTCATGCCTCAATGTGGGCGGGGTGGACTTATCTCCGTTAGCATAATCAGGTGAGGCACCGTATTTGTTGGCCAATTTTGAATGGTTTAGGAATCGGTCTGGGTTATACTTCTCATGATCAGGATATAAACTCTCGTTGTGAGGCATGGCCCACACGGCCATGAAGGCTGTGCTTTCCTTTGGGATAATATAGCCATTATACATCAGTGGGAACCGTAGTTGACTTCGAGGCAAATTGGCATTTCGGACGGGGGATAGAACTTAGCTTTCGTCATTCGGTGAGGTAGCCCTGTTCGTGCTCTGGAAACCGTTAGTTATTGTCAATAATCCCCCCAGGCCCTAAAGACGTACGTTGGTCTCCGTCTGAGTCTTTTCTTGACAATGCAATTAATATACGGAAGAGCCTCAAAGCCCAAAACTTAAGGAGCTCTATGAAGTCCACAAACGCGGTCGATCTCTATTTGGGTCTTCTTCTGTACTTCTGGATGCTTTTCCAGGGCAGTGATGATTGTAAGCACCTGATTAGCAGTCATATGCGCACCAGCCTCAACCAGCTCCCCGAAGAGGTTGTTAAAAGCGAACCGGAGAAATGGCTAGTCTTTCTCATCGAATTCGTCGAGTTTGCTGTCGCTCGGACAGTCCCTCTTATCTCCTTTTCCCCTTAGTTCGTCCACGATGTTTTTGGCCCTAGGCCACAAGCTGTTTCGGAGTGTTCGAACGCTTAATATTCCTTTTTTTTTCCCAATGGCCTGGCATATACCACGAGAGGGAAGTTGCTGGATCAGTGGATTGGCGCCTGATTCCAGGACGTCTCCCCACTAGAATCGTAGCTTAACCTCAATTTGGTAAAAAAAAAAAAACTACATTCTATTCTCTTACGCGTTCCATCATCTTATAAAATCCTTGTACCAAATTCCAGGTCCTTTGCGCGGTGTCCATAGATTAGTGAACACGCGGCTGAAGCAGGAGAGAGACGGGCGTAATCGAATATACGGTCGGGATCATCGAGTAGATTGTTCATAAACATAATCGATCTCTATGGACAAATCAGCTTTATTTTCGGACCATGGAGAGAGATATGGAATTACTCAATTGAGACAGCACTTACTCCGACTCCTGAACCCGAAAGCGATAAGTGGCCAGTTCCTAGGAATTAAAGTATCGCACCGCAATAGCTCGCTTCAGTTTCCACGACGGCTCTTGCTGTTCAGAAGAGAAACGATACCCGTCTGTGATATCCATTGCAACCGCATTCTCGGGCCTGTTAGAGCAGACGGCTCCTTCCTTGTCCAGAAACTGGCCAGCTATCTGAAGGTCTAAGATGACAACGATGTTGGAGTTAAGAACCTCAAGAGAATATATTGATCCATATTTCTTGGACCATTCTTGGAACCTAGAAGGAAGAGGCTATTTAGCATGGCATTACCTTAGAAGGAAGAAAGGACCTTACTTCAGCCCAGTGCCTGTGGTGAAAATAAGATGCGCATTTCCCAATACTAGTAGGGCAGAAGGGCCGGGCGGGAGGCTAGGATCACGACTACCAATTCGAAGCAGTTTATACTCTATATACGGACAAAGCACAGTAAGAGCTGAAGATATGCAACGCAGAACGGTTAACATAGGGACCTATTAGCTATGGTGTTGTAGCTCTTGTTTTGTCAACTGTATTATGATGAGACACCCCTACTAGGGGGTACAACAGCCCTCTTCTTAGTATATAGGCTATAGTCTACTATTAATCAAATCTTCAGTTCCTCTTCATTATTTTACATTAGCTACTGCCCTAGCTAACCGGACCACGGCACAGCTTATGTTGTATCAATAGTTTGTAGCCTCAGTGCTTAGTCCTCTTGGGAATAAAAGGAGAGAAAAAGTTAATAATGACTTTTAGAACCTAAGTCACCTTCTATTTGGCTTCATCTTGATCATCTCTAGGCATGCCTAAATACAAGTCAATGCCGATCATCGCGGAGAGCGACCGATAATTACTCCAGCGCCCCAGTCCGGGGAAAATTAGGGCGGTTGGGGAATTAACCCGGGAAAGTGAAGGATTGTTCCGGGAAAGGGATCTTGGCCCACGTACAGTTCCAGGACATTGGTTTCCCCACATCCGGATTCTCTCTTGACCGCAACACCACGGTCGGTATCGCAACATAAATTTTCAAATTACTTCCGGCAGAGTCAATTTGCTTCATATACTGTTGATATGCTGGATGGTTATGAGAAGGTTAAAGATGAATATCGATATCGAAGATGCGCTTGAATTGTTTCGGGCAGTTTCAAGATTTGCTAATTGTTGTTTCGGGCGTTTCAGCTCTAGTAATGCGACGTTGCAGCGACGCATTGGTATATAGATGAGGGTATCGGCTCCTCTCAATCAACAAGTGGTTCCATGTTTGCATCAGGCTTTAGCTGACACTAATCACGAGTGGGGAGATAGGCAAGGCTGCATCTGCGAGGCGCATTCCTGCCGAGCACTGCCTAGCATGCGCCACAATGTCCGAACCTTAGCCCACATACATCCCACCTTTAGCTTTGGGACTTCCCCTCATTTATATCGCCCTGTAATGAACCACCTTCACAGAGACCAATACTAGAACGATGGATCCACTTTCAATTGCCGCCGGGTCTGCTGGCCTGGCAGGTTTCTGCTTCAAGGTTAATCTCCTCCGCAAATCCCCTAGATAGGCTAATATATCTTTGTGTCCAGATATCAGCCTTCCTCTATAACTTCGTCGATGACACACGCAATGTCGATCGTAACGTGTCGGATCTTATTAGCGAGATCAGGAGCCTCTCGCAAGTTCTACATACTATCAACAAAAGCCTGGAGGACAACACCTTGGTGGCATTGTCTCGCAATAATGAACATCTCTGGGTTAATGTAGATTCATCGCTTCAGGATTGTAAAAATACATTAGAAATATTATATCAGATGTTGAAGGATCTCGAGGATGGTGGAGCATCCGGTCTAGGCGTGCTGAGGAAGCCTGTCAAGCAAGTCAGGTTGAACATGAAGACAAAGGACATATTATTCTTCAAGCAGCAAGTGCATTCACATTATAGTGCAATGCAGCTTGCGCTTCAGACAATCAATGTGTATGTCTTCTTTACACTTCACTATACGCCATCATGGCGGCTGCCTGACGCTTGCTAGCTGCATCGCTTTACAAAACAACTCCTCGCAGCAGGAAATCGCCCGGCAGCTTACAGGCCTAAAAGATCAAATTGGTCGAGCAATGGATGCCGTAGCACTACAGCAACAAGAAAGCGCTTCGGATTTGTCAGGTAGTGCTGTGCAAGACCGTAGAAAAATCTCCAGCAACCTTTACCGGCTTGCACAGCAGGCAGAATCACTTCGCTCGAGCGCCAGCACTGTGGTCGAAGGCAGCAGATCAACCGTATGGGGCGGAAGCGTGCTGGGCGAACCGCTGTCACAGGAACAGTATCAGAGCATCACAGACTGGATACCAGCTGCGATGGGAGAGGACGTTGAAGGTAAGGTTTTGTAAATTTTCCGGCCAATGTAGCTGTTCCTCACACTCCGTATAGACAAGTCAATGACCAGCGGGCCCACGAGCAGTGGTCACACTGCCGATGACGAGTCAAACTCGGGCTCCGATATTGAGAGAGATCTCCTGAATGAGTTTGACCGCTTAGCAACAGCGAACGTAGCAAAACAAGACTATCCGAAAGCAAGAAAGTACATGCGCAAAGCAATTAGTAAGGTCGAATCGCTCTATGGTAGTGCTGGTACAACATCAAGTCCCCTCAAAGCGAAACTTGCTTTATTATTCTGTGCCTCACAGAAATGGGACGACGCCGAAACGATTCTACAGCCAATGTCGGACTCGAAGAGAAATATAGAGCCGTTAGCGATGCATTGCCTTCACACCCTCGCAATAGCACATTTTGATGCGGGTCACCTAGATGTCGCAGATCGGACTTGTCGACGGGCTCTGCAGTGGAAAAAGAAAGTTCTGGGAAAGAGCCATCCTTCATATTTTCAAACAGTAGACCTTCTTGCCGACATCTGCGAGGCAAAGGAAGAGCAGGAAGAGTCAGAAGCCTGGCGTCATCTTATTCCTTCAGATTTCACATCAATGAACAATAAGGACTGGTTCCGTTACATGGTAGCTAATACCGCTGAGCTGGGATGGTCGATACCAGAAACGAGCAATTCCACCAACGCAATAGCCGCAGATGACGCCCAAACGAGTAACGCAACCCAGACTCAAGCGCGGCTATATACAACCGCCATCAAAGAAAACACGACTCTCGGAAAAAGCCTGTCTGCTTCGGCAATCTCCCAAAGTGAGACAAACAGCGCTATACGAGAGCCCAGCAATGACCAGCCTGACATTACTCCCAATAATGGAACTCCTCCAAAAGACATCATTGATAGCACTTGCGACGGAGAGGTGGAAACAATTATGTTCAAAATGCGCTCCGTGTTATTTCTCTTCGACCGTCATACAACGGAGTGGATTCATCGTGGTTCCGGCGATGTGAGGTTGCTCAAGCACAATGAAAATAAGAAGACACGGTTAGTTATGAGAAGTGACAAAACTCTTCAGGTCATCGCCAATCATTATGTGCTACCGGATATGAGGCTTTCCCTAAATTGTGGGAGCGACCGGAGCTGGGTTTGGAATTCGCCCGCAGATATCAGTGACGGCGAGCCAAAATCTTTGACCTTAGCCATTCGCTTCCTAGACAGCACAAAAGCAAATCTTTTCAAGGAGGCTTTCAACAAGGCTCAGGAAGATAATGAACTCGTTATGAAAAGAGAAGATAATTAGATGATATTTCTTTACCACGCTGCTCTTTCATTACCTTCCTCTCAGCGCTATCCATTGTTCTAGAGTAGTCTTCCAAGCTATTGCTTCTGAGCGGGTAAACCTAACTCTCTGCGATTGGCGCTCCCAATGATTCATAGACTATCTAATTATGTAACAAACGCGAACGCCAGGCTACTGGTTCATACTTCACTACGTTTACCGGCCAGGAATGTCTTCTAGGGAGGCCGAACAGTCTGTTTCTGAGCAGGAGACCTGTATCGGATACTCCAAATAGACTGGGATGAGATCAACAAATATACGTTCTGGAAATTTCAGATAGCATTAGAGCCTGATTTTCGGGCTTTTATTTTCTTGAGCAATTTAGATGTTTCACACGGAATAAAATAGAGTTCGTCAGAGACTCCAGTTCGAGGTATGGTAGTTGACTGGTCCATGTTGATCGAGGTGAAGCTGCACCAGAGAAAAAATTTGACACTTCTTTTATCGCAACGACAGCGGGAGCAAAAATTAATTCGAGATCATGTGTGAATAGTCCCAAGCGGCAGAGAATAAAAGAAGTTGGGATTTAGCGCAATTTTTGATATTGACAGGGCCGAGAAATTGAAGGAGACACAGATCTACAAAGAGTCCAGCTTAGCCCTTATATTCGTTGAGGCCGTCGCGGATATTTGGCGACTCATTGCGTTTCTCCAGGCCACTTCCTTATCTTGAATCACTAGAAGCTTTATTAGATTATCCCCGTTATGTCTAATCCTTAAAGTAGTAATTCTTTCACTCTCCGCCGGTTTTATCTATATAGTATAGACAAAGTAGAAACGTTACTACTTAAACCTAGCTTAGTATAATAAAAGATAAACTATATAATTGACTATTTAATAATAAAAGAATAAAATCAAAGCCTTTTTCTAATTAATACTAGTTTTAGTAGTATAAGTTTTAACGATAAATTTTAGCTTATTATTACTAGAGCGCTATAAGTAGAGGAAAAAGGCTTATAAAAAAGCGTTAATTAAATACTAATATATAATACTTTAGTATAGTATAAAATATTA
>KV745183.1:0-35579 GCA_001692735.1 Lepidopterella palustris CBS 459.81 | reverse complement strand
GAATAATGCACAGCTGGGGATGTTCCGACTTATGTTGGCTATCTCTTTTACAGACAGAAGTTTGAACAAACCCACCCAATGACTACTATCCTAAAAAAAAAAAAAAAAAAAAAAAAACCCTACGGACTCCCCCCAGCCCTACTCTTCTTCTTCTTTAACTTCCCCGGCTCCCCCTTCCCCTGACTTCCCTTCCTCCCCCTATCCCCAATTCCATCCACCGGCTTCGGCGTCGGCGCAGCAGTACTAACTACACTCTCCCTCTCCCTCTCCCCACCTCTCCCCAACCCCAGCCCCAACCCACTTCCGCCCATGCCCATCCCACCCTCTCCTGCCGCCAGCGCCGCAGCTTGCGCTTTCAGTGTCTCAGCAGCCTTGATAGCATTCTGAGCGGCGATGCGCTCGTTTGTGCTGCTGAAGACGAAGGAGCCTGGTTCGCCTTGCAGGGGGTTCTCGTCGGCGAACTCGGAGGCGAAGCGGGCTGTTAGGGTTAGGGAGGAGGTGAAGAGCTTGGGGTCGAAGGTGGTTGAGGTGGTGGTTGAGGTGGTGCCGGGCTGGGCAGTAGCTGGTAGGGCAGTTTGCGAAGCGTCCATGACAGATGCGGGCGATGCGGCTCGACTGATGGAGCCGGGGAGGGAGAGTTTGGCGAGATTAGTGGGGTGGGGAAAGTAGGTGTGGCCTGTGGAGGGGGTGAAGAGAGAGAGAGTTGAGGCGGTTTTCAGGAAGAGTGTTAGGGCTGTTGTTGCGCAGAGCTGTGCACAGATACACATCAATTAGTATAACCTTTCCCCATGAATATTGTACTGTAGAAATAGCATCAAACATCACCATCACCTCCAACTCGTGGTATACTTACAATCTTACTCCCCACCACAGCTGCCACACTAGGCGCCATAAACACCCGCTCCCCCACCACCCAATACGTCCCAAGCACCTCAATCCTCTCTCCCAAATCCGCCCCCTCCACTATTCTATTCTGCTTCTGAACTACCCATACCCCATCATCTGTCTCTGGCTCTCCTGTGACCATGAATTGTAGCCCTCCCGACGGCATGGCGCGCACGGCGGCTTCGAAAGCGGAGCGCGAGTTGAGGAGATGGTGATGTTCGGGAAAGCGGGTCGCATTTTGGAGGATCACATAGTTGTTGGAAGTCGGGTCGAAAAAGGAGGAGGCGTAGAAGTAGCGGTGGACTGCGGGTAGGTTAGTTGGGGGTGGGTGTGAAATGGAGTGGTGAATTTGGAGTGGATGGGATGAGGAGAGAGAGAGCGTGCCTGAGTTTGTGTGGATGCCTCCCAAGTATTCGAGCCAGTTTTGGTCAGACCAGGTGGTCTCGTCTAGAGGGATCTTTGATTGTGCCATGTTTGATGTTGTGTGTGAAGATGAAGGGGGGGGTTCATGGATGTGAAAGCGGATGGTGGTGGTGCGCGGGGAGATTATGGGCTCTTGGGGTAAGCATCGGAGGAGCCTAGTTAACCAAGCTCAACTTAAGTCGAGTTGTGGCAATTCACGAACAATAATACTTTTGAATGAAGAACAAGAGAGATCGACGGAGGTGAGGCTCGGCGGATACTCCCGACCTTGCATTTCAGCCCTACCAAAACCGCCCTACCTCGCCTCTTCATGCCTAACCACCAACCTCACCCATTTCACCTCACCACCTCTATCACCGCCACAACAAACAGCACCACAAACAATGGATCTCCTCCAAACAGTCCGCAAAGAAGGAAGCCGGTAAGCAATCCCCCTCATTCCCCTCCGTCTGTCCCTACTAACCTACCCTCCCTCCAACAGCGGCGGCCGCGCAGATTTCAAATGGGAAGATGTGAAAGCCGATTCTCAGCGCGAGAATTATCTCGGGCATTCAATTATGGCGCGTATGTATACTTCACTTCTCCTCTCCCATCCCCCTATCTTATCCCCATCCTCACCCCAACTCCACGATAACTAACCCTCCATCTTTGCCTTTAGCCGTAGGCCGCTGGCAGAAAAACCGCAACCTAAACTGGTACGCTTCCTCCAAACCCACCACAACTGCCGATGCAGCCACCCTCCTCGTCGAAGAGAAACGCCGCATAAAGGAAGCGGAGGAAGATGCGATGTTAGCAGCTATGGGTTTACCCGTGCCCCAAAGGGCGAGCGCAAATGCAAATTTGGTGCCTTTGGGCGAGGGGATGGGTATGGTGAAGATTACAGCGGCTGGGGAGGCTGGGGAGGCCGGGGAAAGCGGGGAGAAAGAGGTGCTGGAGGGGGAGGACATGGGTGGAAAAGAGGTTGTGAGGAGGGATACAGAAAAGGAGAGCGTGAGGGGTAGAGATGGTGATAGACACCAAAGGAAGAGGGATCGTCGAGACGATGATGGCAAGCGCAGTAGTAGGCGCAAGCGTTCAAGAAGTCGGTCAAGAGAGCGCGGCCATCGGAGGCGAAGATCTCGCTCGAGGGAGAAGTCGAGATCTAGAGATCTCGATGTCGCCCCAATCAGGCGGAGAGAAAATCGGTCCAGAAGCCGAGATCGCGACATAGTCCCAGTCAAGCGCAGAGAGAGGTCTAGAGATAGAGATGTTGGCAGGCGGAGAGATGGGTCGAGAAGCCCACAACGGCCGCGTAGGCGTAGGTATTCTGATGACGAACGGGACCGTTCTCGGAGCAGGTCGCGGGATAGAGTGAGAGAGAGGGAGAGAGAGGAGAGGCGACGGAGGAGGAGTAGATCTCCGGCTGCATATGACGGGGAGGTGAAGGGAAGGCGGAGGAGGTGAGGGTGGGGGAGAAACGAGATGGTTCTGTACATTCATAACGATAGGCCATGATGGGGGTTTGTTGTTTCTTTCCATTGAAGTTTGAGGCTTGAAGCGATACTACCACCCTCAATTCGCAATCATCGCGGTGACAAAGCATCCAGTGCAGCTAAATCCACATATGTCATGCCTGGTTTCGAATAAGACATTCTATCGTATCTCAATCACCACCGTCATAAAGCGTTGAATGTAGCCAAATCCGCATCTGTCATGCTTCAGTCCGTTAAGAAGTCTTCATCCTATCGCAATCACCATGGTACCAAAGCGTTCCATCTTGTTGAATGCACACTATCATACTGCATCTTCACATCACCAAACTCGTCATCCCATTCCCTTCCCATCCGCACCCTCTGCATCATCTCCTTCTTACTTCTTCCTCTGCCCCCAAAAAGCCTCCACCTCCCTTTCCTTCCACTCATCAAACACTCCCTCCCTCCTCAACCTCATCGCCTCCTCCCCTCTCCCCAACCAACTCTTCTCCAAAAACCCACTTTCAAGATCCTCCCTCCACTTCGCAACATCGCTCACAAAACTCGTATGCCCCACCCCTAAACAACTCGGCCTCCTCACCCTCTCCCCCGCCGCCGCTTTCGCCGCCGCTGTCGCGTGAATGGGGGTAGAGGGTAGCATGGAGAGTAACTGTGCTTGCTCGTCTGGGGTAAGTACATCCCATGCTGCAGGAGAAAGGAGCAGTGATTTGAGATTCGCTTTCAGGAGTGCAGATTTTGGGTGTGTTACCAGGTGCGAAGGGTCCCAGTTCGCGCGGCGGTTCGGTTTGTCGAGCTTCTTTAATGGTGCGGGTGCGGGTGCGAGGTCAG
Source organism: Lepidopterella palustris CBS 459.81 (assembly GCA_001692735.1). Lineage (NCBI taxonomy): Eukaryota > Fungi > Ascomycota > Dothideomycetes > Mytilinidiales > Argynnaceae > Lepidopterella > Lepidopterella palustris. The sequence goes on along the minus strand of KV745183.1, from coordinate 31,971 downwards.
ATAGGCGCTCTGGGGCCTTGCGGGTCCGGGAGGGGCGGGTGGAGGGCGGGTGTGGGTCCGGGGGTGGAGGGGGTGTTGATTTAGGGTCTTTTCCGCGGCGGGAAGCTGGCTTGTGCGTGGATTTGGGCGGGGCGGGGGGAGATTGCGGGGGTGCCGCTTTCTGGCGCTTTGAAGTGGGGGAGGCTGTGGCTCTGCTTGCAGAGCCAGGCGTTGCTTGTGTCACTGAGCGCTTGCGGGATATAGGTGGCGATGAGAGGTTTGAATCTGCGGAGGAAAGAGGAGAGGAGGAGCAGGAGGCCATTTGGGGGGTGGGCTACTTATACTCTGGTGATAGTCAGCCTTGTGATATTGTGTAATTGTTGATAAAAGGAAGTTGGTCGGAAAATTTTCGGTGAATTTTAAATCACGTGACTTAAGGAGATTTTGATGGTTTGAGTAGGAAATAAGAATTTGACTGGGAATAGATGAGGGAGGGAGTACCTACATTTACGATCAAGCCCGCTATTCAAAGGCGTCTAGCCGGATTTGGCAGGGCTACAAGCTTGGTACTGCACTGGGGTTCAAATGCAGCGGCCCAGGTTTAACGAGAAGAGCGGAGGACTATTAAACAGCATTAAAAGAGAGGATCCAAGATATAGGCGTTAGGTAAATCCAGGTATGAGCTGAATCCTCGTCAAGATGCACCGTAGTGAGTTGCTTCAGAGGAGGATAGAAGGTTGCCTGAGGCCAAGGAGAAAGACGGTGGAGATTTCGGTGCGGAGAGAAAATAGGTCATGATGCGTGGAGCTCTCACTACAGAATAGCGGCTGGAGTAGACGGTTAATGCCTAGGTAAACAGAGTGCTGTTTAATACAGTGTGAATACTTTCGAACCGGAAGGGACTGGAGTGCGATAGGTAGCAAGCAATAGGTTGACGGGCAGCTGCGTAAGGGTAACAATTGTGGGAGCCAGTCAGCGAACCCGTGAGCTTGCCGGAGTTCGATCTTTGCAACGCCGCCGTAACACAAGATCGTGTGAGCCCTTCCCTATCTTCCGTGCTGTTGCGCGAGCTGCCGGGAAAGGTTTGGGGAAGGGAATTGCGGAGATTTGGACACGGGGCCAAAGCTCCCTCTCTAAACTTTCGCCGCCCACTATCAACACACCCACCACATCCTCCCAAAGGCGACCACCTCGACACGTATCCTGAACTGCTATCTCTAATACACTTCTCGATCCCCTTGTGGGACTCTTGTCTCGCTTCTCTTCCTTGTCTTCTTATCCTGCCTCTCACCACAGCACACACCCCTCAACACCATGATTCGGCACACGTTGATTTCGCGTCTCGACGGTCAGCACCCCTGCCCACTCGACGACGGAGCTTTCAAGTAGGCTGACACCGTGATAGGCTTGATCCTAGCTGCTTCGGTAGATGATGGAGAGGTATGTTTTAGGTCCTGGAGCCCCGAGAAGCCCCATTGCTAAGCTCCCCATCCCGCAGTCAGACACCGAGTTCATCGAAGTCAAAGGGAAGGTGAAACTCATCCTTCGCCGCCTCAATCGCAACTCAGAACCGCAAGCCAGTATAGAGAGTGGACAATACACATACCAGTAAGTTCGATTCCCTCCCTATTCGCCTTCACTGTCGGGTCGCGGCTTCTCCACCAACCTGAACCTACCCGCCATCAGCAAACACCCATTAATCATCATTCTTTCAACGCCGGCAGCTATATCATCAATGATGCTCTTGTCTTCCTTTGCATCTGCGATCGCTCGTATCCGCGAAAACTCGCGTTCACGTACCTCGCCGACCTGCATTCCGAGTTCACCACCACCTACCCCGAGTCGCAGTACCTCTCCGCAGCATGCCGACCATACGCCTATGTTGAGTTCGACACCTTCATTCAGCGTTCGAAAAAGACATATCAGGATAGCCGCGCTACGCAGAACCTTGACAAGCTCAATGATGAACTCAAGGATGTCACAAAGGTCATGACCAAGAACATCGAGGACCTCCTCTACCGTGGAGACAGCTTGGAACGAATGGGCGATATGAGCCAGAGGCTCAAGGAGGATAGCAGAAAGTACAAGCGAGCGGCTGTCAGGATCAATTGGGAGTTGTTACTCAAGCAGGTGAGTGGATCCGACCTCGCACATTCATGAACACTTTAGAGTCCAAGCCAGAGGGAACAATATATATGTGTGTTCGTGCAAGCTGACGCATCAACTAGTACGGGCCAATCGGTGCCTTAATCTTCATCATGATCGTCTTCATCTGGTGGCGATTCTTCTAAACGGTGTTCATTTTGCTGGTAAGTATGGGTTGGATGATCTGCATGACTACTGCATTGGATGGAGCTCTGGGTGGTAATCCTTCATGTTCTTGACGGTATTCTGCATATACCATTGCCCGTCACACATTTTCTTTTACTTCCTTGACAAACAAGGAAAAAATGTAAAAATTTCCGAGTTTGATGGTTTCCCTTTGACATCAATGGAAATTCTTGGCACATGTTCTAGGAAAAGGTAATGGAACAACCTTGGAACATTGATCTACATTTCTGATAATGCGCAAGTATCTTTTAATCTTCCTGGACTCTAATCTGCTTCACGAAAGGTCAGTGATGTTGCAAAGCACCGTTAGGACGTCTGCTAATCACGATCGTAAAAGTTTCTCTCTCACCTAACCAAGCCACTTCAACGTCTTTCTTTCGATATCTAAGTTTCTTCGTCAGACTCATCTCCATTTGACGTGGTTCTTACCTCTCTTCCAAGAACTTTCATATTCATTTTCTCCTAATGTTTGAACTGTCTTTAAGTGCAGTCCTTCATCAGTGATTTCTCTCTAGTTACTGAGATATCATCAAATCAGCTCTCTTTTCATTATCGCTTGCAATGAAGGACTGATGTATCCTGGAATTTGGTTATACTCAGTTTCTTAATAACGTGCGCGGGTTTATCTGGGATTCCGTTTCCGCTTTCTTGGTATTGTGACTCTAGGTTTCTAGCTCTTCTGCCGTTGTCATTGCATTTTCTCGCACAAGGCCGATGGTCCTGGATAATGAGTTAACTCACGAAAGTCTTTAAATTCTCAAACTGTACCGTTTCTTTCATCCAGTGTATTTTGAATTCAACCCCGCCATTCTCCAATTCTTCAACTCTCTCCTTCTGCGACCACGTAAGTTTTCCACATTTGTCGGTCAGTTAAAGACCCAATGTTACTTTCCTTCAACCATGTTCAAATTGTCTCAATTGGACTCAATGTCTAACATGTCTTGTTCCGGCCAGTCAGTCTTGGTCACATATCTTCTGTTAACTGACCTGCCCATCAATTGTTCTTTCTCATCCAGACTCAACTCTCCTTTTTTCATCATAGGTCTTCGTCTCTCCCCCTATCATCGCAAGTCTATTCTCCTTTGTCCATCAGTCTCTTCCTCAATGGCAGTTTTTGAACAGTCTTGTTGTTATGGTATTCTTCATTACGCGGAACTTACTATCCTATTTTTTAAAATCTCCTACGTTTCAATTCGCGGATCAGCTTTATTTATCGAGCTGAGTAATGTTGGGGTGTCGCGTATACGTCGTTGTTCGTCGGGTTATCTAGACGGGGTTGTCTGGATATTCTAGGTCGTGTTTGAAGGATAGGTGTGGATTCTGAGAATTCTTGATCTCTTACGGACTCCGTTGGAGACTGATATTCGCGGGCTGTCGAAGCTCCTAGCACTACCTTGGGAGCCAGTCAATATAGGGCCGCGACATTTACTCCCTTTGACAAACCTTTTCTGAATCTCTCCCGGTGGACGGTATTCTTACGGCACTTTCCCACTACTTTGTTACGCATAGTATTCAGATTGAGCACCTCGTAAAGTTGGCCGTTCTCAAGGGACTTTCATCTGGATGTACATTGAGATGGATGAGGCGTCCCCTAAGGCTCCCTATTCTTACAAGAACCCGATCCCGTCAGCTACTATTCCCTTAAGCGCTGGAAATGGAGTCCTGTCCGAAGTCCTAGCTGGGGGTTGAGCTTTCGTTTTCAATTGTATGTCGAATTGCTTTCGCTGATTTAGTACACGTATCTGCGCCAACATGATGTGTACGACTACATTGCGGTGTTTTAAATCTGACTCGTTCTTGGATGTTGCCGCATCTCCCTGTGGAACCGATGGGTTGGTGCTGTGTGTGCTAGAGATTCCGGGAAGATGGGAACGGCGAGGATCGCCCCACCCTTCGTCAGGTTGTTAGCATTGCAGATTTTGGGCCAATCATTATACGGCTGGGCTGTGTGATGTTTGCGTCTCCTGTGCGTGGTACGGGAAAGAAGCCTGGGATATGTGACCGCCGCGGTCGTGCGGGCAAGATTTTGATCACCCTCCCTCAACAATGGCTACACAAGCTAGAGCATCTTGAAAAGCATCCTTCGTATTCAATCGCCTGTATGAGACCATTTGGAGTCATGGCTCTTGCCCGTTCGTGGACGAACTATGAGCTTGCAAAACTCCAGAGCCTGTCACATTCGATGTCGTCCATGGTTATTGGCCCGAGCCTTGCGATTTCTGGTTTCGGGATGCTCTATGGTGTGGTGTTATTCTATACAATGCCGGACGACGACGGCTTCGAAAGATTCTCGTTTTCGAACCTCAAAGGCTTTGATGAAGCGTTCGAATATGCCCAAGCTCCTCCATATAGCTTCCTGACCTATGTATAATATGCACGGCCATTCCATAAACCTCTGCAGGCTCCAAAGTGGCACAAACTCGCCCTGCCACTGGAAGACAGACAGTAGTGACGGAGGGTCGCAAGCCGGATAGACTCAGCTGGTTTCTGGAAGTGTACTCTGAGCGCGATGCCTACGCAGCAGGGCAATCACTTGGCCGAAGTTCACAATTGTATATGCCACGAAGAAGTCAGAAAATTTTGTTCTGTTCCGATTGCGTCTTAAACTTCGAGCTTTCATTATTCGAGATCTTTCAACGTAGGAAGACGACCATTTCTCGAGCGACGGTTACCTTTCGGCATCAATACCTCTCTAGCTTTTTAGAGAGTTCCTCTCGCCAAGCTCAATACTCTTGCTGCCAAGTGCGCACCAGCGGCATTCCATTGGCTACTGCCTGTTTCCAAAGCTGAGAGAAGATAGAGGCGTCGCTCAAGGTGGTCCGTCGCCCCGGCCCTACAGAACTTGCCCCTCTCCCATCTTTGATTGTATTGCAAGGATCGAACTACGAATCAGCCGAAGAACGTCGCCGCGAGAAGTTCAACGACGCTATCCTGGTAATCGTAGATGACCGCCCTGCCAAAATCGTGTTTGGAGGCATTCTGGCTATGGCTTCTGAGCTATCAATGCGAAAGCCTGCAGAGAATATTCCTCTCAGCGAGTTCATGATTATGGCAGCAATGCCACCTCTCTGGTTTGAAAATTCCATATCCTTTCTAACGATTTAAAGCGTTGATACAAGATCAACCAAAGTATCCCAAGCAGTCTTTCGGAGATCAGACTGGCTATAGAACTCATCATTAGACTTCTTGTGTCGCGCCTCAGTCACTCCTACAGGGGATCCCCCTATGGTTCCCGTTTTCCGTTGGTGGACGTCGTGGAGCGGTGCGGCAGAAAGGAAGCCTGACCTAATCGTGAAGTTTGTATAACGGGGGGTTTGTGGTCTGCTTGCTTCATAGTAAGCAAATAAGAGGGATAACACAGTGCGAGCTATGATTGTTAGATCCTAAGATACAAAGCACAACCGTTAGTGTGGGAAAGCATAGTTAGCGTGATGAACGGAAGGCTCAGGATGGTTGGAACTACAACGATCAGCTATGACAGAAGCTGCACTTTTCATTGTTGCTTTTCAAACGCTTGGACGATATTCTATCTTCTTTTGACATCCAAAGCGATCAGCTTCCCACGCGTAGTAGTATCCGCAACTCGCTTGGTTGCCTGACTGCCTGTTCCCTCTCAGTTATTTCTAGTATCGACGCCAGTGCACAATGGTTCTGCTATCGCCAAAGGCCAGCAGGTAAAGGTCTCCTTGTTTGTGCTTCTCAAGAGTTCCGTTCGGTCGTCTCCTCATGCCGTCCCCAAGCCAAAAGCACAACGTTCGTTCTGCTTTAGTTATCCATGAGAGCAGCAAGGATAGTCGTGGATGGCGATTACGAGTCGGGTCCTCCTCAACTGGAGATGATACCTATATCGGTTCAACTGCCTAAGGTGGTCAGTCGTGTCGAGGCGCGTGGCGGGCCGCAGCGATTCTCAGCGACTGACCTATGAAGTGACCGTGGACTTATCTTTCTCTCGCGAACCTGTATACTTTTGTATACCGTCGCGAAAAACGCGAGTCGCGTCTCGTAACTCGGGGTTCAAGATGGAGAAAGTGGTTGGCGGGTAGAATCTGTCTGGCGGCCGACTGGTACTGCACCTTTCGAGCCAGGCATTGTTCCTGTCGGAGGAAATAAATGCCTTCGGTTCACACCTAGGAAAACTACCTTATTAGTTGGCGCAAGGATAATTTTTTTTTTAGTTTACTACGTTAGGCTCACCGGTAGGCTTAGGTTCAAAACCCGCGCGAGATGCCAGCAGTCACCGGTCGTAATGACGATGGATAGGAAGACTCATGACGATTTTTGATACGGCAGGTTTCAGCGCTGTCACTAGCAAACTTGACTGCTGGTGCAGCCATTTACGGAGAGTTTGTACTTCTTTGTCTCCTTTGTTGGTGGTGCTGCTATCAGAATCTGGTGGGGCATGGAAATACCACGTGTTAACGAAGCCTCCGCAGAATGGGAGTGGGAGCTCGACAAGCCCACGCAAGGCGACACTATGGCTTCTATGTAGCGTGTTGTTCATTGTACAATGACGGAAGAGCTATCTGATACGATGTTTTTGGCCTCGAATAATGCTGTCGGAAGCCCGAAATACTCTCCTACCTGGCTAGAATCCGTACCTCACCCCGCCAACCTCAGACGCCTCAGTCGCGTGCAACTTGTTGGTGTTCACAGCAAACTCAAAGCCAGCATGAACTGGCTCACGAGACGTCAAGAGAGTAGTCGTACTGCTATGAGTGATCTATATAGCTAGCCAGTATCTCGCTACTTCTTCCTCTCTTCGAACAGCAGCCACTATACGCCGTACACGTCGTCCATGCGAATATGGCAATAACGCCAATGCAGACAAGATCAACGGCGCCTGCATCTGCTCGGCTACTTCAAGAATCTCCTCACAATATCCGATGAAGGGCTTCTTCAAAATCACACCCCAGGGTGTGATGCTCAATGTGCCGGCTATCACGGCCACAGCGCAAGCGCCACCACACTAGCCACTGCATCAGGCCTAGTAATAGGGGTATAATGACTCTTCCTCAATAGCATATAGATAGGAGATTCCTACTCTTTCAATCGACAGAGTTCTCTTCTTGAATATATCAGCACTTTCCTTTGCTAACACAATAGGGAAAAAAATTCAGAGCTCAGTAGACTTACTAGCAAAAATATACCGACCCCTCCAGGCGAGAGGCTACTCACTCGAATATAGCGATATGTAATGGGGGCTAAAGCAGGTATGAACTACCGCATCTTGATGGCGATGGTTCCCAACCAAATAACCGACAGGCAGGGAGGGGAGAGGGGATGGAGGAGTTGCTTCTATGAAAAAGGTGCCAAGCCGCTAGTAACATCAATATTCCAGGCTGTAAGCTTTCCCTGATTGAGATATTTGGAGATATCGGATACTGCGCCGCGATGTCACCCTCTAATTCATAACCACCTCATCCAGACAGCCAGTTCACGTAAAGTAGGTCTCACGTGCTGCCCTAACAGCTCGCTTGTATGATCCGGCGCTCACAGGCTGTCTATAACCTCCCTTCCCCCTCTTCTCCTTGGCTCCTTTCTTTTCTTCTTTTCTTCTACTTCTTCTTCAAACACCCTCGTTGGGGTCACTGTGGTCAAGAATACGGTTGATATGTCGGACTTTAACATCTGAATTGCACAGCGCACTTGAGTTAGACATGGACCTCCCTATGGGGGCTAACCGACGCAATTTTTTCTGGTCTGCGACACCACCATGCGCTGTGGGTTGATTCTTCTTCGTTGATTCTCTGGCGTTGTGCTTGAGGCTGAGGAAGAGGCTTCGAGGTGAGGCGATGGGTTTGATGATGTGATGTGATATGACTGAGGAATGCATGAGTTTGGGAGGGTTGGCTAAGGGTAGAGTAGGTCATCCCGTTCATATCTTCTTCACAGCTATCGCAAGTTTATGTTATAGTGTTGAGTCCACTTCGCGTCATTTGTGTCTCACTTCAACTCAGAGGCCTTCTGAGGCCTTATGACGGACGAAGAGAGTGATATGGGCAATGTCCGTCCCGAAGACGTCGAGCTTGACCTCACCGTCAGTTTCAAAAGGTAGAAGCTACCAGCAATTTGCCGTGCTCTCAATCAGCTGGGAGCGTGACGCAGTCCAATTCTCCGCAGACAAACAACAGTTCCTCGGCATTCCGGAGGATCACTATCAATTCTACACAGAGGCTTCCTAATCGATATAACAGCAAGAGTAGGATATTTTTGTGGAAAATTGAAGCAGCGATCACTGCTGCGGTAGAGAGGATGGGAGACACTTTGCTGGGGGTTATTTCTGGGTCTTTCTAGATTCACGTGGCCAAGTTTCAAGGAACTCGGGAGTGCGCTGACCTAGGCAGTAAAGCCGGAACTGCGTGGGCCAAGTTCAATGCGGTGTATCCTCATAAACTATGGAAATGTATGAAAACACCAACGTCAAGTTTCTTACAAAAGATTAGTATTGGCAAAGATACTAGTAAGCTTATACTAGATAGAAGCAACGAGTTGCGATGTACGGTCCCCACACCAGTCGGTATTAAATAGCTTTCTGGGGAGCCGCAGAAACTTTGCCGAAGTCAATCGCCAACGTTTCAGGTCGCAAACCTATCATGCTTGTCTGGCCGCACTTCAGCTCATGTCTTCCCAGCTTTTGCTCGATTGCGACGAGCCGTGCAGTTCTCCAATATCGACTGCAACAATGCCAAACTATCGCAGTATATCCGGGCTTCCCAATACGACATCGACTCAGTCCCCGAGTTCGATCCGCTAAGAACACTTGATGAAGCTTTGGGGGCACATTGACAATTGCTAGGATAGCTGCTTCGGCGCAGCTATATGCAGCACTGCTGCTCATACCAGCATCTCAACATATGACAGCTTGCCAGTCGTAGATAGCCTTTGAAGTGAACGCAAATTAGCTCGGGAATAGACCTGAACCATAACACTGGAGATCTGCCGTATGCTGTGCGGGAAGTTGTCTTAGAAAAAGCTGCCCAAGAAACTTGTGTATATAGCTTTCCTTCCCTTCCTGTTCGCACAGCTTTGTCTCCTTAATAGCAATTGAATGAAACGTATCACAAAGATATATCTTTTCATACACACGCGACTTCCATAAAACCTCACTGGCACTTAGGGTTCGGCCACCCCCTTTAGAGAGTCGCTGAAACCTGTGCGCCAGCGAGGTCTTGCGGAAGCCACATGTATGTGATGGGAAGCGAGTGGAACGTTAGCAGGTACATATTCAAGAGATACGAAGTCGGCCAGTTACATTATTGGAAAGCATCAATATGTGAACACAGTATGAAAATAGGAATTTAGAATTAAACCGAACCCCGAAAGTCGACCCATTAACAAGAAGCCATGAAAACCTAGCCCAAAACCACTACGCCGCCCAAGCTAACCCTTGTTTTACCAGAACTCCACCTTCCCCCAGCACCATGATATAACTGTACAATGACATACAGCAGTGCAGGCACCACGGCCCTCAGTACGGCGGTTTATCCCGCGGATCTTCACGGCAAGCCGGACAGAGCCCTGGTAGGTCCTCCTCTCGTTCTTCCGGCCTAATACAAGGCACATTGTATTGGCGGGCGCGGCCACAACGCTGGAGGAGGTATTGGAAGTCGCGGTGTCCGCAAGAGTAGAAGCGGTGGGTTTTGCGGCACATTTTATAGTAGTTTGCGGAGGAGAGTTTGGTAGATGGGTGACTGAGAATTTGATGCTTTCGTAATGCTAAGAGTAATGGTTGAGTTTAGGGTATATCGGAATTTCCGGAGACAGGGATTGGAAGTGCTTTTTTGGGAATATAAGGATGATTTACACTTGAAGAATATTGTTTGCAATGGCTTTAAGGAAGTCTTGAGGAGAAGAGAGTGCGATCTCCCTTGGGGACAGGCACAGATCCGTAAACTGTACATGTACGTGGCGAAATACACGCGACAGCTCCTATGACACGAAGTGAATGATACGTACTTTACTGCTGACGGTATTTAGCTCTTGTAATGTCAATTTAGAGCATTATTTCATCGTCATTCGAGACAGAACGCAAGCGGTACTGCGGTGTATAAACTGATGGATTTTCAAAAAGCTTCTCAAGAAATCCCCATATGAAATTTACATTTTTCAAGCGCTTTAATTTGGATATGAAGTGGCAGATGCACTCCTTCAAAAAAGGAGTCGTGATTACTAATGATGGTAGACTTTCCGCTAGCACCCATTCAGTACTCAATAGCCGAGCTCTTTCAACCCTTTTTTCTGCTCCAACCAACGACTCGAAACAAAGACCAGTCATGGACTTGTACAACGACCTCTAGTTATCCATCCCAACACCGGACTTCTCTCTTGACTGAATAATATACACTCTCATCTCCCTAGGTATCTTCTAGTCTCTACCAAGGTTATCTGCTGATTATACTCAAAATTATTTTCAAGATTTCATTGTCGGCCAAAATTTCCTTCTCAGTGTTAAATCAATCAAATGAAAACCAACGGCTACCAGAGCATGCAAGCAACGCCGTTGGAAAGTCCAAGAAGGCCTCGTATCCTATTCATAGATGCCTACGATTCGTTTGCAAACAACATAGTGGCACTAGTTCAAGAGTCACTCAATGCAGATGTCGAGATAATACGAATTGACGACCCAAGGTACTCAAATACCGGTGACTTAGGTCTCAGTCACCTAGCTTTCCTAAATTTCCTATCAAATTTCGACGCGATAATTGCTGGTCCGGGGCCCGGTACGGTTAACAATGACAAGGACGTGGGTCTCATCAAAAAGCTATGGCAGCTAGATGATGCGGACGTTCTGCCAATTCTTGGTATATGTCTAGGTTTCCAAAGTCTGGCTGCTAACTTCGGATCAAAAATCGAGCGTCTCCGAGTGCCGCGCCATGGCATCGTTTCCAACATATTACATTCCAATCGATCGATCTTCGCGGGCCTTGGTGAGGTACATGCTACGCAGTACCATTCCCTTCAAGTAAACATTTACCACCCAATACAGACTTCGCTAGAAGCTGTATGGAACCTCTGGAAGTCTACCGATGAATGCCCGCAGCTGGAACCGTTGGCTTGGGACTTCGATGATGAATCAAATGGTGCTGTACTCATGGCGACGAAACACACGATGAAACCGTTCTGGGGAGTCCAATATCACCCCGAATCAATCTGTACGAGCGATGAAGGCAAGAAGATAATTCAGAACTGGTGGAAGGAAGCCAAGTCCTGGTCTTCGAGCCACCCGCGGACCCGCACAACGACGACCAGCCACTCATACTTACAACATATTACAAACAATCCGGGACAGCCAAAGGAGAAACTATTTAAAGCTGCAAAACACCTGAGTGCCGCTTGCAGCCCAGAGGACTTCGCACAAATCATAGCGTACGGACATTCGCCCAATCACCCTCGTCTGCGAAAGCTTTCTAGACTACCTCCGGAATGCCTCAACGTCAATACCACCCGTGTTGGGAGACTCTGTGTCACAGACCTTTGTGAGCTATTGAAAATCCAAACGAATGAAGCAATAGTTTTACAATCCGGGTTGATCAACGGACTGCCTGTAGCCAATGGTACAGGGCGCTATAGTATCATAGGACTATTTGTTCCAGGAGAAACACTGCGCATCCACTATTACGCGCCGCAGCGTAAACTCCAATTACGCAACGACCCCAATGAGATCCTTATCGAAATTATGGTACAAGATGTTTGGGCTTACCTCAAAGATATTATGCAGCACCTCAAACTACCCGATGGGCCTTTGAGAGACTGCTTCACCCCATTTTGGGGTGGCCTAATGGGCTATGTCACCTACGAAGCTGGTCTCCAAACAATAAACGTCGCTCCATCTCCTCCAGCTTGCGGCGTCGTCGCGCAACCAGACATTTGTTTCGCGTACATTACCAGGAGCATAGTGATTGACCACCAGTTGGGGGATGTTTATGTTCAGAGTATCCGTGGCCACGATATGGAATGGGTCTCTCACACAATCTCCGGTATCCAAGAAGCGCGGGACCTAAAGAATCCTCCTTCCGCGTTGGGCGGAGTCGACTTCGCGTCGCCACAACATTCCCTACCACACAAAGCATCCTACGTCGAGAAAATTCGCAGGTGCAAGGAGTCTATCGGCGCCGGCGATTCCTACGAGCTGTGTCTGACCGATCAGACTAAAATCACCGTTCCGAAAATCCCAAGCACCACTCCCTTCGCTTGGCATCTATACAAGACCCTGATAGAAAAGAACCCCGCCCCCTTCACCGCATACATCCGCATGGGTCAAGTCGGACAAGGCGTGAATATACTAAGCAGCAGCCCCGAACGTTTCATGTCCTGGAACCGGTACGCATGTTGCGAATGCAGACCCATCAAAGGCACCGTCAAGAAAGCGCCTGGAGTCACCCTTGCCGACGCCGAGGCGATCCTCAGTTCGTCCAAGGAACAGGCGGAGAACTTGATGATTGTGGATCTGACAAGGCATCAATTGCATGGTGTGTATGGAGCTGGGAATGTGGAAGTTACTAAGCTCATGCAGGTCGAGGAGTTCGAGACGGTATATCAACTTGTGTCGGTCGTTGAAGGTAGGCCCACGGACGCGGAGGGATGTGCTGCCCCGGAAGAGGATCGAAGTAACGGCAACGCTGACTACGTTCCTGTCGAGTATCGACCCCAACCTACCGGCATCGAAGCACTTGCCGCTTCGCTCCCTCCGGGGTCTATGACCGGAGCGCCGAAGAAGCGCTCTTGTGAGTTGCTAAAGGATATTGAGAATAACGAGCCGCGAGGTATTTACGCTGGTATCATTGGGTATTTAGATGTCGGTGGGGGGGGAGACTTCTCTGTCGTGATTCGCACAGCTGTGAAGTGGGATGGTGTGGCGGATGATCCGGATGAGGAATGGCGGATTGGTGCAGGTGGAGCTATTACGGCGCAGAGTACTGAGGATGGAGAGTACGAAGAGATGATTGCGAAACTGGATAGTATTCGGCAGATATTTGTTGCACCGCCTGCATCTGGGAGAACGATCTTGTGATTTGAGTAGATGGTGAGTGGTTGTATTGTTCGCGTGGAGAACGAAGACTTGGGTATCGCGGTTAGACAATTGGGACACTCAACGCGCCCGATTCTTGGTTTGGTAGTTGATTGGAACGGTTGGAAAGGAACTGGATTCAACATTGTGCCTGTATTAGGGCTCTCAGTGTGTACACTAGATTCACTGCATAGCGATACCCAATAGATTTCTCCTTCAACACTGAGACCATGAACTATGGCCTCAACCGTAACCATAAGTACATATGTTGGCAGTAATGAAGATGAACCAAAGCCATCCCCATGAACACTTCCAGGCTTCACATTTTACATATGGATTTCCAAAATGAGTAGTCATTTACATGATTGAACCATGAATAGGTACCTAGTCGCCAAATAGGGAATTTCAGGAACAACACTTACGCTTTGCCGTATGGTATAGAAAGTCGAAAGCCACAATTATGCTGGTCAGAAAAAAATAAACGTCATAGGTTTCCCGTTGTTAAACCCAAAATCGCATTGTCACAGTCGCTGAACACCTTTGGTACGGAGAAAGCGGCACGGACGAATCTGCGGACGAAACCGACTAGAAAAAAAACTGAACCACTTTCTCATAAAACGAATATAGCCTAATATCTATAACAGTTATTTATATAAAATTTTATATATAGCTTATTAAATAGTAATTTTATTATATAAGTCTTATTATTTTTTAATTTAAATTATTAAGCTTTTAGCCTTTTTAAACTTAATTTTTAAAAAAAAAGGTAGTTAAATAACTTTATAAATTTAAATATCTTTTTATTTCATTTCATTTTATTTTATTTATTTATTTATTATTTAAAAAACTAACTGCTCATTTTTAATATTTATAAGTATATTTATAAGTATAATACAGTAAAAATTTAAAGTATTTAATTAAGACGTTAAGTGTTAAACAGGGGGGAGGTGGAAAGCTTGCACGAGGTGGGGGTACAGAAGACGGGCAGAACTTGTATTTAGAGTGCGGCAGTTAGAATGTCACGCAATTAAGTCCAACTCTTTACTCAACATTTACAAATTTACTTATTGATTCTGCAACAATGGTATTTGGATTCTTCGAAAGCAAGACCTTCAACCCCTCCAAAGATATTCCCGACCTCGAAGGGAAGGTAATCCTAGTCACAGGTGGTAAGCTTACACCAGTTACACCACCGCTCCCATAAGCACGCTCCCATTAGCACACAAAACTCGTCCTAAAAACCAGGGCTACAAACAGGCAATGCAGGACTCGGCAAAGAAAGCATTCTGCAGCTTGCAAAGCACAATCCCTCCCGCATCTACCTCGCCGCGCGCACATCCTCCAAAGCCGCGGCCGCGATCCAGGAAATCAAATCTGCCGTCCCGACCGCCGACATCGAGTTCCTGCAGTTGGATCTCGGGAGCCTGAAGTCTGTGAAACAGGCAGCTGATACATTTACGAATCGCGAGGGGCGATTGGATATTCTCTTGAACAATGCCGGACTGATGGCGCAGCCGGAGGGGCTGACGGAGGATGGGTATGAGTTGCAATTTGGGTAAGAACACACCGCCAGTCTCTCAAGTCCCCGCATATGATATAAAACGAAGGGATGTTGTAGTCGGACAGCGGTACTGATGTAGACGCTGTTGCTATGTAGTACCAACCACATGGGCCACGCCCTCCTTACCAAACTCCTCCTGCCGACTCTCACCCGCACCGCCTCCTTGCCCAGCACCACCTCCCCACCCCGAGTCATCTGCCTCTCCTCCGCCGCGCATCAACTGGCTCCACGCGCCGGCATCGACTTCAGCACTCTCACAACCCCTATGAGCGCCTTCAGCACCTGGACCCGCTACGGCCAGTCCAAAGCCGCAAACATCCTCTTCGCGTCCGAACTCGCCCGCCGCAACCCCGAGCTCACATGCGTATCCTGCCACCCGGGCTCTGTCGCGACGGGGCTGTCGGATGCGTATAAACGGGATAACAAGCTCCTTGGCATAGTGTTTGGCTGGCTAATACCGATTTTGGCGGTGGATGTGCAGCAGGGCGCCAGGAGCCAGTTATGGTGTGCCACGGCGAAGGAGGTGGAGAGTGGCCGGTTTTATTATCCAGTGGGGGTGGAGCATAAGGGGCGGGGGTTCCCGGAGAATAAGAAGCTGGCGGGAGAGCTTTGGGAGTGGACGGAGAAGCAGTTGGAGGAGAAGGGGTATTAGGGTTTGATGGTCGAGATGGAAGGGTGGGACTAGCACTGTGAAGTCGTGCGGGCAGGAGTGCTAGATGAGTCTGGAGTGGGGAGCAGGAAATGGATGTGGGTATTTTAGGGGCTGGGACCCCTGTGTACTCGTAATTATTTATGCCCAGGTGGTGTTTTGAAGCTCTAGATCTTTGGTTTTAGCTGTAGCAATACTGATCATGCACCTACATTCTGGCTTAGGGGTAAGGACTTGAGCTTTACTATATCTACTTGGGTGGCTGTTGAATAATGTAGAACTAAGACTTCTAGAAATCGTCTAGCTAATTTCGCCTATAATATAAACCTGCTAAGCCCTTATTGGGATTTTAACTGTCTCTCCTACACTCCTCTCTTAAAGTACAGGTGTAAGGTCTACTACCTGCACTCATGTGCTTGCCGAATAACAGGCCCCAAAAACCTCCAGAAGTTCTCCACCTTACTTCGCCCATATAACAAGACCTCTTAGCTCTTGCTCTAGTTTTACTATGTATTTGTCTCCATATATTCAATACGCGTAGTACAATACATCTAGCATTAAAATCTGCTAAAATTAAAATCTTCTAAATCCGAGCCCAGAGCCTTCATAACTCAATCTCATAGCCTATGTCCCCTGTCTCCGCGTCGGTAGACAGAGGCGGAGTGGAGTTAGGACGCTACGCCCTAGACACAACAAGGCTAAGGAGGCGTTTTGCCAGATCTGCGACGTCACGACCGTGTTTGCGGCCGTGAGCGGCTGCGAAGCGGAAGATGGAGAGCCATATGTGGTCCATGGTGTGATATAGATGCTGGCGGCAGATCGACGGCGGGAGGGATAGGGGGCTAGTCGGTGGCTAGGCCTGGGATGCCTTGATTGAGGATCGTGCTTTTGAAAGGTGGAAGGAGCTGTTTAGTGAGGGGATGGGGAAGGCGAGGTCGATTGCGTAGAGCGAAAGGCGATCTCAATCTGCGCGGGTGTTTAGACGGGGGGAGATGCGGCTGAAGACGGCGCCGTCAGCCATGCCTAGGATGGTATATAACGTCATAGTCATGATATGTTTTCGCAGGAACGGATTTCAGGTCAATCGCTCCTCTGGGCTGCGAGCGAGCTCTCACAGCTCTTCTGCCTTGTACAGTTTGAGGTTTGTTGATATACAGTATGCATACATCACGGTGCTCGTGGGTAGAACTCCCTCTGACGCTGCAAGGGGTTCATTGCGCAACACTCCTCGAGAAGCTTCTCAGGAGCATGGCCCCGATCGCGTCAGGAGCAAGTTGAGCAATTCGATACCACCGCTTAGGCTAGGTTGGTTGTCATACCTCATCAGTACGCATACTACTTAATTTTGCATGAGATACTACTTACAGGGTCTCGAAACAGCATATGTACGGTACCAAATCTTTCCAAAACCGCCCTCAACATACTCCCCAGGTGCCAAACACCATGTTTTAGGTTATATTGATCGTTATACTGCGTTAGCTCACATACTCTGAATTACCCCCATCAAATACTACTCACAAAACCTATGCTCACACCGAACCGCTCTACGACCGCTCTCCATACTCAACCAAACGCCCTACACGGTTTCCGGGATAGGTTAGCTGTTATACGCATACTCCTCTTTCTTCTTACGAGATACTACTCACAAGGCTCTAGAACCTCCCCTACACTACATCCCGCGTCGTATAAGCCGGCACCAAGACTCGATCTCTCTAAAATCGAAATCTCGTCCACGACCGCGATCCTAACCTTTACACTATCATGCCGAGACCTACAATCCCGTTCAACCGTCACCGCTACATCACAACCACTCCCACCCATCCAATATTAGTAGAGAAGCCAGCAAGCGCTATTATGCTTCCCAAATGCGGACAAAATATTTTCGAGGACCACAAACACACTCAGCTATGGAAAGAAACCAGAATCACCGCCAACAGAACTTCATCGAAAATAACCAAAAAAACACTGACAGAAACCCAGGGGGGGGATATGATACTTCCTTGGGCGCCGACAACAGAATACAAACAAAATAGATTCAGACAACCACCCTTCCAGCTTCCAATGAACCCTAGAAAGAAACACCAAAAAGTAACAAGTAACACAATACCCCCTCAAGCGTCACCTGCATGATCTCAACAATCGTAAACACCTCACGAAAGTCTACTCGTAGCCAGCCAATAAGTAATAGTTTCAATACTCCCTCAAACACATCAAACATAATTCGAACCGATCCACACATATAAACACTTTCCAAAGAAAATTAGAGATGGAATCACGTATCAAGTTCTTAGAGTCATGATACAGAGAATCTTTTTTTTTTTCTTCCAAAAGAATAAGGATATCCTGAGAGTAGGAATAGAAGAAAAAAGGAAGTTAATATATGACCTTACCATATACAAAAACAGCAGCAATACCACAGCGTCTGCAGGGCGTACTATCATGTGTAAAACCCCGTATAGAACCTCGTACTAATAAGGCCCGCAAACGCCCCCATAAACCCACCCGTGTGCTTCACCATCCCCATCTCTACCAAACCGCCAAACTATCCGGAACGAACGCCCCCACCATGTCTAACAACCTCCTCCTTCCCCAGCCTCTCCACTTTCCGACTCAACAACCCCCGAAGCTCAGGACTAATAACCTTCCCAGTCCCAATCCCCATCGCTACCGCATCTCCAACACTCATCTTTCCTTTATCCACACCCGTCGCCGCAGCAGCACCACCGCCATCCGCGCCATTCGAGCCAGACGCCCCAGCCCCAGGTGAAGTAGGAGGCGAGGAGCCAAGACGACGGCGCGCGGCAGGGGGCATGGGAAAATTATCCTTTTTATCAATTGTTTCGACTGTACGCTGGAAGCGGCGGAAGAGGGATTCGGCGCGGACAAGAGTGCTTTGGAGGTCGATTGTACCTGACAACTCATTGACTACAATTCCAATCCGTTAGCAAACAACTCCTTATCCAACTCTCTATCAACTCAGCGAGGGCGTAAAACGTACTATATTTCAAAACCTCATCAAAGTGCTTCAGATGCTCCATAATAACATCGCGATGCCTCTCCAAAATAGCCAGCGCGATAAAGATATGGTAGTTGCTGCTCAGATAATCTGTCCATAGGGATTCCCATAGGCGCAGGACGTCTACCCATTCGAATTCTCGCTTGTACCATACTAGCAGCATGCGGAAGAAGAAGAAGAAATTTGTGGAATCGGCGGATTGGAGGTGGAGGTAGAGTTTTGGGTCCATGAGTTGCACGAGGTGGTCGAGAGTAAGGAGTTGTTTTCGCATTCCAGATTGATCACGGAGGAAATTACGTTCCTATATGAGTTGTTAGTGTCAAATAGTTAGGGGATAGAAGTAGAGGTCGTATACCATGCGATCCATGAATGCAACAAAGCCCCAGAAAGCGGCAGAATCGTCCTGCATCACGGCGTAAATAGGGGCTAGAAGGTCACTCATGCCCTGAACATAACCTAGATCCTTGTTGTACTCGTTGTACGTCAGAAGCATATCCTTCATCTGCTCCAAATGAACGTTCGTGCCAACATCAGCGAAGGGGGAGTCTGGATCTGGATGTGGAATGTCTTCCCCGGCGAAGATGGGAATGGTTCGGTCTGTTCGATGTACATCCTTTTCTACAGCACGCACCCCATAGAATGGGTCAAAGTCAGCCTCATAAACGATTTGAAAAAGGTAAGAGTGATGTATACCTATTCTGGTTTTCTGTTCTTTCCACCATTCCTCTTCCTGGAGAGTGCTGTGACCCTCAACCATTCGTTCCCACCAGGCACCTTTGAGTCTGATGTATTCATCGCGACGACTATTCATATATGCATGCCTTTCTTCATCCGAGCTGTCCCACTCGTAAACACCTAATAAGAACATCCAAGCTTCTTTTCGGACGCCGTCATCGGGATCTAGACCGCCATGAAAGATGCGCTCCTTGACTTCGTCCGGTGTTATTTGTAATCTGCCTGTATGACGATCGAAGAAGCCTTTCCATTCTTTCATCGTCACCGGCTTTCTCCGATCACTCAGTGACAAACTACCGGCTTCCATGTCCAAGATTTCAAATTCACCAACAGCACTATTCTCCATCTCCAAAACGTCTTTGGCAGTCCATATTCGTTGGTTGCGTTCTCTTTCACTTTGCTCAGCGATTCCCATAGCCCATCTGGCTAAGTATATCCTTGCACTGTCAAACTCTTCTTGCAATACCTGAACCTCGGGGTTCTTCATCAGGCGTCGAACTTGTGGAGGTAGTTTAGGATTGTCTGCTACTGCTTGTGCCGTTCTTCTGGTGAAAGTCGTAACCTGACTGAGTTTCTCCAAAAAGTTCCACCTAGCCTCTTTCAGTGCCTTAGTTACTGGATCCATACCACCATCTCTTCTAGCAGCAGCGGGCGAAGAAGAAGAAGCACCGGCGGCCCTGCCTCCTTCTATACTAGATCTTGGGGATTTCTCCGTCTTTGATGTGGTCGCCTTTTGCCCAAACGACAGCTTGTCCTCTTCTGTTGGCTCGATAAGATAGATGCTGGGTTCCGCTCCTGATCGTTCAACCGTAACATATCTTTTAAGCCACCGAAGAACTTCATCGCCACCCCAGAACATGCCCCCTCCATCACTAAAAGGATCGAAGCTCTCCCGCGCCAATTTCTTCCGCTGTAGGATTGTGGACTGGCACTCGCTGTCGTGGAAGAACAGCGCCGGGAAGCTCTCCCCGGCCCGAGTATTTATTACGACGCTTCCAAACCACCATCCTATACTTGGCGGCCGTACCAGTAGAGAATATATCTCGCTCACAGGTACAGCAAAGGCATAGGTGCCTACCGCGCTACCGTGAGTGGTGGTTGTCGGAGGTGGCGGGACGAGGTATGTTTGCTTTGGAGGCGAAGATGAGTCGGAGAGATCAACCTTGACGTATGTATCGTATGCATCTCCCAAAGACGATTCTGGGACCCATGCAAGGAGGAGTGATGAGGCGTGGATACTCTTGGCCGAGGAAGATGATGTAGGTCGGGCATCGTTGGCTGTGAGAGGAGCTTTCTGCTGGACGAGAGCAATGAAACCCGGTATATTATCTTTCGCAGAGGGTGTAGGATGTACATAGACCTAGATATAAGTCGCCAATTAAAGTCTGCATGGTTGAGAGATTACCGTCTCGAGGAGACGGGTAATATTGAAACTTAATGAGTGCTTACCTTGCTCTTAGTGTATAGCAACTTAACTCCTCTACCGCTGCTGGTATGCCGGATTGTATTATATTCGCCTTCCTCGTCGTCGCTCATGTCGTAGAAGGATGCCGTGGGAGATGGCGGGCCCTGCGGGGAAGCTCCAGATGCCATTTACAATCTCGGGAGATGGGTGAGGGGTTGAGAAGGCAGGAGCAAGCTAGATGGGTTTTAAGAGGCGGCAAAGAAGTCTATTTCTTTTTGTTGCTTAAGGGCAAAATTGCGAGCATACGCAGACAAGTTAGGCAGCTCTGTTCATTATTGGTGAGGCTTGGCTTTGCTTGCGATGGTGGTGAGAGCAGTCATCAGCTGCAGAGGCGGGATGACGTTCCATTGTCGCGCGGGGCTTTCACAGCCGGGGTTTGCGCGGCCCTCAGCCTCCTTGAGACTTGTGAAAAGCCTCGATAAATGCCAAGGTACATAACAAGAAAAGACTTCACAATAGATTGATAAATGAATAGACAACCGGTTTATACTGTGGTATATAGAATTGCTCGTTGCCGTCTTGTAGAACAACTACCCCGTGATATCCAAATTTGCTCCATACGCCAAATCACCTTCATACACACCCAAGATATAAATGAGGCTACCATTAACTCCAATAATGAGCCGCTAAACGCTCGACAAGACAGCAACGTTAAGTGAAGTAAACATAATGGCGCTGCTATCGTGGTCGGGGCCCACTCGGCAATCCGACCCGTTCGCGGCCACCAGAACGTTGTCCGCCATAACCGCCACTGTCGTAGGCTCCACCACCATAGCCATCGTCAGGGTTCGACCAAGGTGAGTTGACAGAAGTGTACGGACTCTGTTCTCGTCTGCCTGCCCCTCCTCTAGCAGTATACCCACTGCGGTCGTCAGGATAGGGGGCGCTTGGTCGGCCTGCTGAGGGATTGCTATTGCCGCTATTGCTTCGTTCATAAGGATTTCGCATTCCTGCTTGAGCAACACTCGGTGTCTGAGCCAAACTGTTGTTGCCGGATGATGGTGTTGGACTGTTTGACCTCCCCGATCCCCATAGTCTGGCCTTTAGTCTCTCCTGAGCTGTGGCCCCCGAGCCACTGCTAGCTGGTGGTGAAGGCTCTGCGGGAGGACGTCCAAATGATGGGTGTGCACTTTGATAACTTCCTGCCCGTTGACTTGGCAATGGCCTTCCTTGAGCTTGTGGCTCCGAATATGATTCGACTATCCCTGGGCGTGACTGTAGGCCACGTCCACCGCCTCTCCCCTGAGCTCTCCGCAAAGATACCGGTTCCTGCTGCAGTGGTTGCTGTTGTTGTTGTGGAGGGTCCCACAGATCACTCAGTCCTCCGCCGCGGCCCATTGCTGGTTGACCGGGTTGCCTTCCAACAACAGACGAAACAAACTGGGTCGGAGCTTGCTGGGGGGCTTTGGGATCTGGGGGAAGCCATGGCGGAAAGGGCCTGCCTTTCTCTGTGTAGTATGCGCGCAATACTCTGGAGATGTGTGAGTCGTCCTCAGTATCGCCATCGGCTTCGTCGGAGAGGAGGGTTCGTCGCAGAGAGTTGTAGCGTGATGTGGTGGTGGTGAGGAGATTGGAAATGTACGAAGACATTGTTGATGAAGAAGCTGTAGCGGTGGCTATTATTTGACCTCGTTTCGTGTATTAGAGTGTAGGTAGGAAGAGACTCGCAGCGGTATCGAGGTATTAGAGAGAGGAGAGGAGAAGAGATGCTGGTGGGGGAAGTTGAATGAAGGAAGGAGCGGTCGGGCGTTGGGGCATTTCATGGTTGCCGAAGCGAAAGCGACAGGCGAGGCTTACTTGCCTCAGTTGTGCGGCCTCCAGTCTCGCCCAAATCATCATCACACCAACATTGATACCGTTATATACATTCACAGCATCTCAGCAATTACATTTATGGTTGAAAAAAAATAGCCGATATGTTGAAGAGAAAAAGAAAGCCTCCAAATCGCTCAATTATTCGCCAACGAGCTCGTGCTTTGCATGGCCATCCTATCAGGTCAGCCCGACATCTAGATACCCGTTTTCACTCCTTTATCATGTCCTTTCAAGTATTGCTAATTTGAAAATATCTATGTTTTGGAGACCTGATGCTGCCATTTTACCATCTTACCAGTTATTCGCGCGGTCGCAGCTACAATCAAGAGTGCATGCGGTTTTAGCAACTTGTCTTTTTCGTCCAGCATTCAGCATTGATAGTTGTTTTATTGCCTTCTGGATCTCCAAGTATACCTAAGAGATTCCTGGCTTCATTGATATCTTGATACCCAACGAATAAGTGTTTAGTCTATCCAAACTTCTTCATGGCCTTGGTGTGATTGGATTTGGGCAGCCTGAAATTCCTTGGAATTGCTCCGCTTTGGGTGCCAAGATATGAAGTAGACAGACAGAAGGTACCAGAGCAGGATAAAAGGCCCCAGTTGTTGTAATTCAATTAATTCTTTATGGTGGAGCCTCGATTTATGCAGAACCTCAGTTTAGGCTCGTATTCCCTGCCCAAGCTAAGCTTCGCTGTAGGTAGTTCTTATCACACCCAAATTTTTAGCCTTGACATGCCTTTACGGCCGATGGAGCATCCTAAATGTCATCAACTGTAATAAATTCAATTGCCATCCGAAAATTCTACCTCATCGTTTGCGTTCATAATGTCCTTTTTGATATTGTTTCAGAAATTACATCTTCCGCTAGCGTCGTTCGACCAGGACGACTGCTGATTAACGTGTAATTCCTGAGCCAGTTGGAACGTAGGAGAGACAGCGCAATGGGTTCGGAAGATGAAGATACAGCAACAGCGATTCTTTATCCCCGTCCGCTACATGAGATGGCCCTTCTCTGGAATAAGAAAGACAAAATCGAACCATCACCAATCCAAAAGTTTAGAGAAAGTGGCCAATTCGATATCCAACCTGCATTCTGGCTCGGAACAAGAAACCAAAAAAATTCTTGAACTTTCAGAGCAATGCGGCGTGGACAAAGCTCTAACGCAATTCCTTGTCAGCGCTTTGAAGCAGAGGATCAACTTGGTGCATGGACTCCCAGGTAAGTAAGATCAAACCTCCGTTGAGCAAAATTAATTTTCCCTCCATTCTAGGTACTCGAGAGCCATTATTCGCCGCAATCGTGATGCGGGGACTCTACGAAATCTCCGGGGAAGAAGTCATTGTCATGTGCGAGACAAACCATACCTGTCGCCGTTTTAATGAGATAGTATAAGGCCTTCCGGACTAAGCTGGACTTCGGTATAACCGCAATGTTGGCCAAACTGAGAAGAGAATTTCATGCGGCACACGAGCCGAAGTAGCCGACCCCAATAAAATGTCAAAGTTACAATCATGGCCTCAGAATATTCTCATTGTTCCGGAAGCAGGCTGACATCATATAGGCTAGCTACTTCCGTTACCCAAGTTAGTAAAGCAAGCGATTCTAATTGAAGACCACCTGCAATTGGGATCGAGGATGGGATGCGATACTGTACGGGAACCTGGCAACGAACACGATCACAACTCCTCGATTTTCAAACATCTCCTCAATATCAAATGATTCTGACGATCTCTTTCATTGCCCTACGACTAGCCTATCCCAACTTAGCTAATGCGATAACTACCAAGAAACGTCGCGACCTTCGAAGTTTTTGGGATGATGTTATATTTGTCAACCACAGACATCATGAACAACGTTTTCGATCAGAGACCGATGGAGTACCGATGGTTGTCGAGAATATATTCGAGGCCAGCATGGCTACTATGACCCTTCAATACCCATGCTAACAAAGCTGTGATACCAAACACATAGTACTACTTACCCTCTTCCCCCACCAACTCCACCTACTCGTAAAGAATTTTGGGGATAGATACAAACCAGTCTTGAACGAATTAGATGCTACGGAGCTCCGACGAAAAGGCTTACAGATTCTCGAGTTTTTCAGATCAGACAAGCAGAAAATCAAGCTCACGACAATCGGTACGTGCTGATGCATTGTTTCAATTCAAATCAGGTTCTGACTTTGCGTTTACAGAAAGCTATCATGGTATGTCTAATGAGATCGTTGATTCTTTTGTGCGGAGCAATTCCATAGGCGAAATAGATCTCATATCATTACCAGAACGAATGAACGTCATTCTCAGTCGAGCACGTAATGCTCTGATAATACTCGGTAACTCTAATGCCTTTCTCGAATCTTCGGATGGAAGGAAGCATTGGTCACGACTTTTCGGCCTTCTCAAAGATCACGGTCACTTTTGCCAAGAACTTCCTGCCCAATTCCAACAACATCGACATCGAGAAGTTGTCTTGTGTATGGCTAAAGACCTTCAGGCAAAATGTCCCTGTGGAGGGTGTTTGGAGACTTGGTTTGTACAAGCTGTTCACGCGTTTTAACGAAAATACTAATGCTTTCAGCCCTGTTAAACTTGAGTGCGACCACACTTAAAATCACCATTGCTATCAAGTGAGAGTGTCTTCAAACTTGTGCTGCCTTGTCGAAATCACTCGAAATGCTCTGGAGAGCAGCTCCTACCTTGCCCCATAGACGAAACTACGGTTATGTGGGATCAATGTGTACTGAAATCTTCCAATATCAACGAGCTTCAGGATACGGAAACGAAACCTAAGACGAAGTTTAGCTTGCCTGGATCCTCTAATGCCTCATCTGGCGGGGATATTGACGGTTCTGGAGCTACTACGCCTGAAGAAGAGCCACAAACATCCGGGATCTGTACAAACTGCGATTATGTCACTATATGGGCCGCACTGACTACAGAGCCAGACTGTGGAGAACTGCTGCCGGACACAGTTCAGTGAACCCCTTGACACCTTAGAACCGCTACTAAGTGAAGCGGTGGAACCAAATCAGATGGATATGGTACAGGACAAAGGCAAATCAGAGAATGGTTCACAGACATCTGGAACCCACGGAGCTTATGACGATCCCGGTGCAGCCGACGCGGTTATTACAACGCCAGATGATGGAGAGCTGCGTATTGACGGGGAGTTCGTCAGGCTTCTCAAAGCATTAGAGCCGCTCTTGAGTGACGCGGTAACACAGAGCACCAAAGATGTTTTAGAAGGCAAAGCCAAACCAGAGGGAGAGCTACAGAAGAGCCAGAAGAACAACCTGTGGACGATTACATGCCAGGTTTCGGCCTCGCGATTATAATGGGAGCGACAAAAGAAGGAAGGAGCCGCAAACAAATATCTTGACTAGCTGATGGAAATGATAGATCTAGAAGACGTAAAGCCCATTTCATGCATGTGAAGGCTAGAATAGAGATGACTAAGAGATAGGGCGTAGATCTCGTTAAAGAAAGGTTCAATATCATACTTTTGGGGAATCCAAGTACTGGTGAGTTGGTTTAGAGATTGAAATAGCTTATCAATTTCTAACCACCCCTGGCATTTTTTGCTATCGATATTAAGTACGGCCTCTCACTTGACAGGCGAGACTACCGTCGCTAGATCATATTGTAAATACCTTTCATCAATAGGCGTCATGCCCGGCACCAAATTCTAGGAATTTGATCAGAAACGATAGGACCACGATGGAGGAGGCGGGGTAAATTAGATATTTTTTCAGCATATTTCAACTCAGGTAAATTAAACTCAAAGCTAATCAACTGAACAGAGCTTCTTTATCGGCGAAGGCCATCAGCCTCTTGACTCGGACGTAGTGGGCGACCGCTTGTTAACAGAGGTCGAACTTAATGTCGGCAAGATTGTATTAATCTCCACGGGCAGAGGAAGAAGACCGAGGGGTTCTTCGAGTACGATTCCGGGCTGCCGTGTCGGGTTCTTCATACGATGAAGTTCGCCTACTACTCCGATAACGAGCTGCTGCGTAACCTAATCAGACTGATCCGTAAGAAGTGGAGCCGTAGGAGTATGATTGAAGCCGGTGTCGATGGTCCCTACTCACGCATACTTGTCTGTCGTCCCAGACGTAATCGAGGGTCGATCAGATTCGGTAATGCTCACGCGCTGTAAATGTTCTCATGAAGATCTGTGAACGGCAAGTGGATTGCTTACATAAAGATCTAAAACCAGGGATCGCGCGCGACGATTTTCTCCTTACTAAAGAAGACATAGGGCCTGAGCCAGGTCAAGTGCTGGAGAGAAGCGCAGCATGGAAGGAATTGTAGAGCTTTGATTGAACCTGAAACGGTCAAGCAATCTATCCAAGCGATGCTGGACCATGTGTAGATCAACTACAACTGCGAACTACAGGGAAAAGAACCCATCCAAGTCAGCCTCAACCTTGTCTTTCTCGGACCTCCTGGGACTGGTAAAAGAACGGTCGTAAAGCTCTATGGCCAAGTTCTTGCAGAAACTGGATTGCTTTCTAGCGGCGAAGTCATGGTGAAGAACCCGACTGATTTCATTGGCAGATGGATTGGATGGTCAGAAGACGCAACGAGAAAGATCCTCTCGGCTGTCATGAGCAAGGTCGTCATCATCGATGAAGCATACATGCTCTACTCCGGCAGCCGATCCGACAGCTGTTTCAGAACCGCGGCCGTCGACAACAATCGTCTCGGGAGTTGAGAGCGTACCAAACGAAGATCGCTGCATCATTCTCCTGGATTACAGGGACCCGATGACACAGATTCTGAGGAACGCGAACCCAGGATTAGCGCGCAGGTTTCCACTCGAAAGGGGTTTTTCGTTTCTAGGACTTTGATGATGAAGAACTCGCTCACATTTTGAATCTCAAACCCAGGAAACAGAACTTGAAAGCTGCTCCAGAAGCCAAGGCCGTTGCGATCGGTATCCTAAGCCTCGCGAAACCAATGCCCCAATGTTGGAAAGAGCGGCAAAGTAGAGAATCTCCTCAGCCGTGCGAAAGTAAGATACCAAACCCGCACATCCGCCCTCCCCCCCTCTCTCTCCTCTCGCCCCAACGAAGACTGCTCGTTGAGGAGTACACTGTAAAACGATAGAGTTAAAAATTTAATGGGACGCCATTGAGCCAAGAGTATATATTAACAAACCCCTAATAGGTAGTAGCTTAATTGTTTTCATGAACACAATCTACGCAAAAGAACGACGATGAAAGAGATAGAGTGATGGTACTGTGGGAAAATAGTGACGCAACAACGGACCAAAGTTCTGCCACCTCCATGGGTTCCCAGCCACCGCCTGCACGAGCTCGGAGCTTCCAAGGTCTCTTTCGCCAACCCTGCGCTACTCCCCCGCCGTGCTACCTCCTCTATCACAACCAATTCACTATCAATGGCTTTAATTTCCACTGTATTTACTCTTCAATATCTGCTTCAGCTTTACGTATCCTTATAACTTGGATACCGAAACTCGAACCAACAACAGACAAGCTTTCATCTCCAATCCCTTGCTAGCTACTCGCGACTAGATCTGAGCACGCAACCACTCGAACACCCACACCACCTCGCAACCATGACCACCACGCAAACAATATGATAAGACGAACCTAACTACGCCTCCCTCTCTTTTGTTGTGTCTTCTTTACGGCCCTCGTCCTTCTTTTTGTCGAATTGGCACTCTCCCGCAACAATGCGTACATCCAGCATCATCGCCACTATTCTCTGCGCACCATGCATGTGCCTCTACTACAGTGTAGCGGCCTGCTTCTGCCCCAGCCGCCTTCACCGCCGCCGCCACGAACCAGAGGAGAAATCCCGATTCGAGCGGCGTCAATTTAACGCACCAATCCCACTCACCAAGCGCCACGACGACAGCAACATAACCCTACCTCTAGCTCCCCTGCCGCAAAGCTCCTGCGACCTCACCCTGCAGCTCGAAGAAAAATTATTCCGCTCTCGAAAACACGACACAATGGACCAGTCACAATCACGGCTCATGCGGCTGCCGCTGGAGTTGCGAGAGTCGATATACAGATATGCGCTAGGCGACAACATTTTCCATATTGTGCTCAAAAACACGCGAAGGCTCGGGCATTTGCGGTGTGGAAACCCGCACTGTGCGCCTGATTTCCCGCATTTGAGTAATTCGTGTTGGAGTGTGTTGGATCGGGATAATGTGTGGGCACCCACCCCAGGCTCACACTCATCCACGACCGACGGCGGCATTATACCGCTGTTGCGCACCTGTCGGCAGGTGTAAGTTGTCTCCAGTGCCCTATTCTATCACCGTGTGATCACACAATTGCTCACGATGTGCCTGGCCTAACTAGTTACTCCGAATCCATCCCCATCCTCTACTCTCATAACACCTTCTCAATCAATGACCTTGATTGCCTCCGCCACCTCAAATCCACCATCCTACCCGCTCGCTTCTCCACCATACGACACCTGCAGATTGTCTGCACTCTGCACTGGCCGCGCTGGGACGCCCTACCCCAACAATTAATCGGCAACCCACTATTCCCCCCCCACGATGAAGCGAGCTGGGACGAGGCGTGGAAGATAATCGGGAGTCTTGAAAAGCTGAAGAGTCTGGTGGTCTCGCTAACATATTTCGACACTGTTTCGGAGGAGAAGGTGGAGGAGATGATTTTGGCACCGTTGATGCGGATTGAAGGGGTGAAGAGGTATGATGTTTATTTGTCATGGACGCCGAGGGAGAGGGGGGATAGACCGTTTCGGGTAATGAGGCTGGCGAGTAGAGAGGTGCTCTAGGAGTGGTGCATCTGATGAGAGAGAATAACGATCTTAATGTATGAAAAGCGAACGTTGCAAACCAAGCGGAACTTATGCAAATCGCGGGTGGGCCGGCCGGGTCGGCAAAGGACGACGCGAGGACGAGGATGAGGATAAGGATGACTTTGTAGCATAGGGCTTAAGTAAGATTCTAGTATGGGTGCATGTATATAGAGTGGCGTTTTTTGGAGACTTCTGCAGTTTTGGCAGTAGACTCTGGATCTTGGGTTACGGCGGAACGAATCATCACGAAGCGACTTACGTGACAGTTGCAGTTTCATGCATCACGACACGGCATTTACATTTGCATGCTGCTAGTGAGCGGCGATGGATGGATGCGTTTGCATTCCTCTTTCATTAGCATTGGTATATGTAATGTAGTATATAGCTAAGACATCTGACATTAATGAGATGCTGTCACATTCCGTCAGTACTGTATGAACGAGATTTCTCCCTTGCAATCACTAACGTTGCGAGCGGGGGTGGGGCTGCGCTGTGAGCTTTCCTAACCCCCCTTAAGCCTTGAGATTGCTGGATACCCTGGTCTCTCTGAAGCAAGTATCGTCAGGAAATTTTCCAAAGCCCCTAAAGACGCGATGTTGAGGCTCTTGAGGATTTGAAAATAGTTGAAGCTTTCCGACCGCCCCTTTCCTTTACACATAGATCAACTCCCGGGTGCTGGCGCCTAACGGAGCCCTGATGAAACCGGATTGAGGATATTCCGGCTAAAAATGCTCTTGCGCTGCTGGGCGGGTTCTGGGTGCCAGGAGGCTGCGAATTGTCGCCACCCCAGGACGTCGAACTCACAAAAGTGCCCAATCGAAGCCGGAGTCCATGCATCGGTCGCACATGAGCATGGAAGAGTCGCTCTGCCTGTTAGACTGAGATGTGCAAGGCGGTTGTGTTAGATGAAGGGTGCCCATGGTGTGTGATTGCAGGCGGGGTAATGTTGGGTAAGGGGCTGAGTTGGGGGGGGAGGATGGGTTTGGTGAGATGGGTTTGGTGAGATGGGTTTGGTGAGATGGCGATTGAGTATGTGTACGAGGGAAGGAGTTGTGATGAGGAAAGCTGAGAGGGCATTATAGGATGAGCGGTCTGAATGAATATTGCGGATGCTATGTGATTGAGGGAAAGTGTGGAAAGGGGGATGAGGGGAATGAGGGGGATGAGTGGTTGGCAAGCCAGAAGCAGATATACTAATTGATTGAATGATTCGTGTAAATCGCTTCCTGCGCATCTACTGCTCGTTCTACCATAGAGAAATGCAATCATCTCTGCAATCCTGCTTAAAAGCGCTTCTGCCATTCGAAGCCTCACACGCAGCATCTCCACATCCTAAGTCTCGACCAGTCCGGGAGCTGGGTGCTCGCATCTACGGTAACTAAGTTTACGGATACATATGGCTGGCATCTTAGTGATGTCCTAGTGGTGCGGTTCCTGCAGGTGTGGTTCCAACAGATGTAATGGGGAGAGGGTGGGGTTCGGATTGCGCGGTGCGGCCGCCTGCCACGAGAGAGAGATTCAGGCTCAGGCAAGAGTGAATGGATGAGCTTGTGGAGGAGGTGAGGCAAGTAACGTTTGTGAGTGGAGTGTGTGAGCTATTAGGCTTATAGCTATATAAAGTTTTAGTAAGTAGGCTAATCTTAGCCCTATAGCCTTATAATTTAACTCGACTTTAACTATATTTTTAGTTAACTTTTTAAAATACCTATATAGAATTTACTACCTTATAAGGGTATAGCTAAAGTAAATAGCCTACCTTTTTTACTTATAATAGTAATATTTCCTATAATATTACTTTTATCACTATTAAATACTACTTATAAGTATTTTTATATATTATAATTTGTTTTTTATTTTACTAGCTTTAGTCTACTATAGTTAGAAAAATAAAATTACTAGGGCCTTTACTAGCTTTATTTACTAAATAACTCTTTTAGGTTTTACCTAAAATATTTTTAAGTATATAATATAAAATAAAGTCTTTTTAAACTTTAAACTTTTTTAGTAGCTAGAAGTATTACTCTATTAGTAAAATAGTCTTGCTGTTGCGGCATTAAGCCTTGAACGTAAATACGAGATTGTTTATGCTAGTTAGTGTGTCTAGATGCTCCTCCCAAGTACCCTCTTTCTCGTGTCCATCACTTGCACCTCCGCTCTTCGGCCTCATTCCACCGCCCTTGATTCCTGTACGTCGACGCCAGGTTGGCCATGCTGTTCAGCGTGGAAGGATGCTCCAGGCTCAACACCCTCTTAAATGTGTCCATTACTTGTACCTCCAGCTCTTCAGCCTCCTCCCATCGGCCTTGATTCCTGCACGTCAACGCTATATTGGCCATGCTGTCCAGTGTATCTGGATGCTCCGAGCCTAACACCCTCTTTTTCGTCTCCACAACTTGTACCCCCAGCTCTTCGGCCTCCTTCCATCGGCCTTGATTCCTATACGTCGACGCCAGGTTGGCCATGCTGGTCAGTGTGTCTGGATGCTCCGGGCCCAACACTCTCTTTCTCTTCTCTACCACTTGCACCTCCAGCTCTTCGGCCTCCTTCCATCTGCCTTGATTCCTGTACGTCATCGCCAGGTTTCCTATGCTGATCAGAGT
>KV745182.1:0-35623 GCA_001692735.1 Lepidopterella palustris CBS 459.81 | reverse complement strand
AGAGCTAGATAGTTACCTTGGCCTACGCCTCCTTATATCTATAATATATTAGCTATAAGCGGATATAATTTCTATATAATATTATTATATCTTTAAAGTTAAGGAAAATAACTATTTTAAAGATTTAAAGTAAAGTTAGAATATAATAAACTATTTACTTAGCGGATATCTCTAATATATCTTACGCGCGATTAGATACCTATATAGAGGTTATAGGTACCTACCCTTTATTTAAAATCCTTTTATACGCCCGGCCTATAATAAAGTATAATACCTTAAAGTTTATCTTATCCCCCCTCTTAATATACTCCCTAATAATAGAGAGATCCGGCTAATTAATTAAGGTGCAAATTAGGTGCGTATTACCTTAAAAGTAGGCTAGCTTTTATATAATCTTAAGCGTTTTGTTATTAAGCGTAGCTATATAGGCGAACTATAGTTTAAAACCTAAAAGCGACCGCACTTTATAAAGCTTTATATATATAGTTTAAAAGGAGCTCCCCTAATTAGTAACTAGGTAGACCTTATTAATTATAACTAACCCGATATATATATAAAAGGTAGGGCTAGTTAAAATCTTATAGAACTTTTTACTAGCTAATAGTTCTAGGGATATTAAAATATACGTGTATTTACCTACGCAAATATCTATTAATAGCGCTATAAATATTATCTCGGCGTATATATAGGCTAGGCGTATACCTAAAAGACGTTTAATTTTTACCTTTTACTTCTTACTAATTGCGTTTAACGGCAAAATAATAAGTATAATAAAGGCCTAAAAAAGACACAGTATTACCTATATTATTATACTCTTTCTAAAGAAGGTTCTTATAATAAGTATTATATCTTATTTTAAAAAGAGTAGCCGCCTTAATATATTAAGCTACTCTACGCGTCCGCGGTACAAATATATAAATATAATAGCCTTATTAATTTTACTTAGCTACTAGGCTTTATCTCCTCTATAAAGCGCTTAAAGCTTATCTTATAGGTTTTAAAGCTTTCTTTTTTACTCTATTTTAAGACGCTCCTAAGACTAATTATCCGCTTCCTAAATATTAAGATTAGTTCTCCTAGGCTAACCTAACTTCTAACCCCGTCTATTACAAGCTCTTAGGCGTGGTATAGTATAGAGAAGTTATAAGTGGGCGTCCGCTGGCAGCAGACGCGGTGCGGGTATATATTAGGTAAAACGCGAAGAAAAGGTATTTAAAAGGTAGTAATAGGTTCTAGTAGTAGATAATTAAGAATTTATATAAGTTTTATATATATTAGCTAGCTATATATTACGCAATATAGGCACTATACTACTTAGTAAACGCGTTTTTAACTTTATATAATTTAATTTCTTACTAGAGTAGTTACCGGATTATAAAATTCACGTCTTTAGAAAGCCCGTATATTATTATATAATTAATTAACTTTTAAAAAGAATATTGCGTTGTATAGTAGAGTAATTTAAATATCTATAGTTGTCCGCAGCGCTAATCTTAGGTAAGCGCTTAACAAATTTTATATAAGTGCCTTAGACGTGATTTTGCGGAGCTAACAAAGAGGTAAGTTAGCTTGCTAACGGTCCGATAGAATCTCCGCCCCAATTAAAATCACGTCTAAGCTTCTAAGGTAACTCCTGTCCGCGTTATCTACTAATTTCTATAGAAAATTTGATATCCTTGCATCGCCGTCGCGTTCGCTGTTGCCGTTAATTTGGCGTAGTTCTTCCTCTCCCAGCCTCTCCCACCACTTCCCCATCGGCATGGATAGCCTTGTCCCTCGCCTACGGGATAATAAGGTCTTACACTCGCCAGCGTGAAACGGCCTAGCCAATAATAAGGTCTTACACTAGCCAGCCTGAAACGGCCTAGCCAATAATATGGTCCAGGAGCCTGGGTGTAGTCACCTGACCTCCACTGGGTCACTGTTTATCCGTCCCGCCTTTAATGTTCATACTCGCGGGCATGTTGTCAGCGTCTTCCAAAACCAGTTTCTCTCCCTTTTCGGTGTATTACTCTAATAACTGTTTATTTGTCCCTCACATTTAGATTTGCTAAATTAAGATGCAGGCAACTTTCAGGCTGAAATAGACCTACTTCCCCTTTCAGTCGCTGGGTTTGTGTGACCAGCAGCTCAAACCCCATAGCGCGCAGGACTGGTGAAAGCTGAGATCGGGCGATTGGCTGCTTGAAGTATTGAAAAGCCATTGTTTATTTCTTTTCCCACTATATGTTTCACAAATATGCAAGCATCGTGCAGCCGCAACGTCGATATCGTATGTTTCTAACTTCGGCCCCCAAAAACACGGAAACACGGAACAATGAGAGCCATGGAAGTATCATGACGCTGACACACTGCAGCTTACGTTTATCACACTCAAAAGGGGCTGCGACGTTTTACAAATTATGATTTGTCGCTACTGCTAAAATTGCGGTCAAGGATATTCGGACTTAGCTGTCGCTTTAGGCTGCCACCTCCTGCTGTAATGATCTACATCGTGTCCTAAGTCTATTTAGGCCCATAAGCCTTTATAAAAGGACCAGACCAAAAGCCTTTAATCCTTCTGCTGCTCCTCTCTCGCCATCTCTCCTGAATTAGCCCTCAATTTAAAGATAAAGAAGTACTTCGTTTTTCAGTCTTGAAGACCTCGCTGAATTCCTGCGAATCAGCTACCAATCATGGCAGATATGGCTCCAGCTCCAGCTCCAGCTCCAGCTCCAGCTCCAGCTCCAGTTTCTGCTGCCACAACTCCGGCCACCAAGAAGATCATCAAAAGGGTTGTGTTGAAGAAGGCGGCAGATGGTTCCATCATAAAAACCCCAGTTCCCACCTCCATGTCCAATCCCGGGGCTGCTCCAGCAGGGCCCAAACCAGGCGTCAACGAAGCATTTAAGCCGGCCGATCTCACCGCTCCCAAAGCTCCAGCTTCCTCCCAGACAAAAGTTATTGAAAAGGATGGGAAGAAGGTTGTCGTGAGAAGAGCCGTCAAGGCCGTGGGGTCATCACAAGTAGTGGAGGCAAGCAAAGTGGCCCCGTCATCGGTGACGATGACCACGAAAGTTGTTGGAGTTGCGAAGACAAAGTCAACGAGTGGGCCGGGAAAGGTTGGAACGAAGAGTTGCAATGCTCCCAAGCCAACTGAAAAGTCTGTCCCGAAAGATCCTGCTGAATTGGCCAAGAGCCTTGAAGCGGGCAAGACGCCGTCTCCGCCATCGCTCTTGAAAGGGGGACCTGCGCCTTCCGCCCCAGCTAAACAGGCCTCGCCTGAGAATACAAAAGATGTTGGTGTGATAGTATCGCCAGCCTCAAAACAACCCGCTGCAACCACTAGCGCAAAGCCAAATGCGAAAAAGGAGCCCACAACACCCGCGTCCGCTGTCCCCGCACCGAAAGCGAAGTCTCGTTCGCCTAAACCACCCGCTTCCGCACCCGCTCCCACTCAGTCGAGCAAATCCAGCTTCACAGCCGCTAACCTGCTCACTAATATCGAAAATGCCGAGAAAATCGTCAAAGGCACTAAGAATCTCCTGAGCCTCCTCTCCGGCGATGATGCCAAAGAAAAGAAACCAGCCAAAGCGGCTGCCGCGCCCTCAAAGGTCGCTGAACCGTCCAAAAAGAATGCAAAAGACGATGCCACTCCTGCTAAACCAGCTCCGGCTCCGGTTACTGAAGTTTCTACTTCCACTACCACTGCTGCTGCTTCCATCCCCAAAGCAGCACCGATTGCAGCGCCGCCGGCTAGATCGATTCCGGCTCCTTCCCCTATCATAGTAATGTCTACGCCTCCGGCTACGGTCGCATCTCATGCTTTTGTCCAGTCTAGTACACATTATGACCCCGTCGTCATGGAGCGCACCTATGTCGGCACCATATACGACGACCAGGCACCGGAGATGTCTACGAGTCACCAAGGCCATGGCATTGGGGAAGCCCCTATGGCTGCGGTGGGCGGCGCGGCAGTTGAACTTGTGGCATATGGAGTTTCTGAGAACTTCATAGCGGAGGAAAATACGGATGAGCAAGCCGTCGAGGTTATCGAGGATACCGAACTGGAGGTCGAGATCGACGAGTATGGGAACGTTATAGAATATGAGACGGAGACCGTGTATGAAGATGATGATGGGAATTGGGTTGCGGCGGAGGAAGAGCACAAAATCGCGGTTCTGGAGGCCGGGGACGAAATGGATGCGCAGGTCGAAGTCGTGTATGAAGACTTATATGTGAATGAGGGCGACGATGGGGATGTAGATGTCGTTTACGAGGAAGAGGTTGTGTATGAAGAAGACGAGCATGCCAATGAGGACGAAAACGAAGACTCTAGTGAAGAGCATCAAGGTGAGGAACGCAACCAAGTGGATGACTCTGAAGAAGTCTATGACGAGTACCATCATGCTCAAGCCGCTAGAGAGGGAGAGCACGAAGATAGCGATGGTCAGGGCGAAGGAGAAGACAGACAATATCACGACGTTGAGGGACAAGGATACGCGCATATTAGCCGCGGTGGCGAGGATAATGGTGATGACGAGGATAGAAATGAACCCCTGCAGGCTGGCCAAGAGGAAGAAGACAATGACGAGGGCAACGAAGAGGATAACAGTGAGGGCAACGAAGAGGATAACAGTGAGGGCGACGAAGAGGATAATGAAGAGGGCGACGATGAGGATTAGGCATACTAGTGATCAAGTACATGGAATACAATTTTATTATTCTTATCTATTTTATCTAACTGATTTCAATTTCTTCATATTTATTTATTCAGCGTGTGATTATGAAAAACCTACCTGCTGCTGTAACCTTTTCAACAGTCGTTTCTGCTCTGCGACATTTGGTGATTTGCTGCAGCTTGTAAGAGAAGGGACCATAAAAAATCCGTAGAATAATCTTGAAATTTTCGTCGCCTCGCCTAACAAAAAAACTCTTTGGGCTGCAAGCTACCGAGTCTATCTTTATTGGGTTAGTTTAAGCAGTAACCTTAAATTTTCTTGAATTTGCTGCTCAAGCAAACGTCTTTCCACCCTCCCCCTCTTTATTCGAGGGGGAAAGGTAAAGTATGGCCACTTATAAACAGCTCCAGCGTGGGCAGC
Organism: Lepidopterella palustris CBS 459.81; assembly: GCA_001692735.1. Classification (NCBI taxonomy): domain Eukaryota; kingdom Fungi; phylum Ascomycota; class Dothideomycetes; order Mytilinidiales; family Argynnaceae; genus Lepidopterella; species Lepidopterella palustris. Next base: position 30,542 of record KV745182.1, on the reverse strand, counting down.
GAGCCCAAGATACCACAGACCGGGTGGGAGACCCTTGGAAGGCTAGCATGAACAGAACCTGTGAAAATACCGAGAACCTCTTAATCGCGACGAACGGAATCCAGTGAGGGTCGATAAAATCAAATCAAACAATATCAGATGGACGAAAGCACTGTCGAAATAGACAGGAACTACGAAAATGGAAAACAAAGCCTGGATGTCCAGCTTCATAGGCGCGGTCTGATGGGCGCATTTATAGAGAAACCACGTTCTTCATCTAAAATATTTAGGAACAATTCATAATAACCTACTAGAAGTCTTTTAATGCTGTTGTAAGTTAGCCAAAGGTAGATTTATTTAATACGAAGGAAGCCTGTGGCCACTAAAATTACCATTAAATAACGTATTTCGAGGATTACCGTCCACGACACCCGTAAGAGGGATAACTTTGGGGCTTGGGTGCTGCTTGGTGGTTTAGCTTACTAGGTAATCTAGCGCTGGTGGGAAATGAAGCTTATGGGCGCGGCAGTGCTTTACCGCCACAACGCCACGCCCAGAACAGTTGCGGGCGATACTAACTACATTAGCCCATTTCCTCTATTTCCTCTACTCTCCACGCCCTCCCTCCCAAAACAAAAAAAAGGTAGCGATTCATAAGGGTGTGGCCGGAGCGGGTCGGCCACGCTCCCTGCTTGTGGTGGTGATATTCCGTGGCAAGTCGCATTCATTACCGTTAGATATTACTCATAAGTATCCTTACGCAACTCAACCGGTTTCGCGTTGGTGCTAGCATTGTTGTACAAACTAGAGTGGCATTAAAGTCCTACCTCTATGTCCTCTATTTGCCACTCATTTAAATCTTCGACGGAAGATTCTGTGTCGAGTAATAAGGGCCGGGGATCTGTTTCCGTAACTGGAAGCATGTTTTTATCAGTGAAATAGCCTCCTTATTCCGGCTTAAAGACTTCCACGTGTGTGCCAGGTGGGCCATGCTGGTCAGCGTGTCTGGATGCTCCTCCCCAAGCACCCTCGAACTCATCTCCATCACTTGCACGTCCATCTTTTCGGCCTCCTTCCACCGCCCTTGATTCCTGTACGTCTACGCCAGGTTGGCCATGTTGGTTAGCGTATCTGGATGCTCCGAACCAAACACCCTCTTTTCTGCTTCTAGCACCCGCTAGTGCATTGCTTCGGCTTCTTTGTACTTGCCCTGCTTGTTCAACACCAACCTAAGGCTATTAATGCTATTAAGCGTTTTAAGGTGCTCCGCTCCTAGAGTGGCTTTTCTGTCCTCTAAAGCACCTTGACCTATCTTCTTTACTATATAGTAGTTTCCTATTTCGCTTGCATACCACGCAGCCTTGAAGAGAACCGACGCCTACGTCATTAGTGCGCTGCCATTAGTTGGCCGGAACGCTACTGCTGCTTGAGCGTGCGGAAACAGTGCATAATATACTTTTTAGTTAGGCCCACCTATATATTTCAATACGATTCTTTCTCTTCATTCCAATTTTCGTTCGCTGTCTTTGGGCTCCTGACTTCAATAACTAGGCCCACCACGCCCGCTGGCTCATTGTTGGAAACCATCCGAGTCCAATCAATTCAATCAGCATCCTAATAAACAAACGAACGGTTTATTAGCCACCCTAATTCTAACTAATCTCACCGTCTTCCTTAGTTAGTTAGACTGAATCTACATAAACTTTAATCCTCTCCACCAGCGTTCGCAGGATATGCTGGGGTACTGCCTTACAAAATATCCTGCTTGGCAGGGTTAGTTGCAGGTACTGGGATCTCGAGTTCGTCGGCATTTACCAAATCCGAGTTGGGAGGCGTCAACTTCCACTATCCGAAGCTCCCAGTGGCTTCAGTGAAGTGGGGTAATCGCTTCAGGGATGAAGTTGGATGAGCCAAACAAATACAATTATGGATCGGGCAGAAGTCCTTAAAACATTAGTACCACACGCCTTTTCTCCAATTAAAAATAGGTAAATTTCGTCCACCTGACTTCAGTGAGTATGCGTGTTGACTACGCATTTCGTTCGGTAGTTTGGTTACCTCCTTGTTCTAGATTCTGTCTGGCTTTTTATAAATCCCCACGTCTTCGGCGCATTTTAGGCTATTCGCGACTAGAAAAGCGAACCTCTACTCTTCTGCTTTCTCTTTACTGAGATTCGTCGAAATGGCTAATTCATCTCTGTGGGCTCTCCTTTCTATTACCGTGGCCTACTTCCTAGTCTCCCGTGTCTCGGAATACTCCTCGTCTAAATCCTACTTTATAACCGCTGGTACTATTTACATATTTATTACTCTCTTTCGTATTCTATTCCATGTCTTCCTATATCCAAACTTCTTCAGTCCCTTCAAAGATCTACCAACGGTAAAGGTAAACACCTCAACGTCCTGACTAAAATCCCGCTGACCAACCGTAGGGGGGATCCTTGCTTAACGGCCAGCTAGAGACACTACTTCGTGAGCCCCAGGGCGACCCCTTCCGCAGATGGATGAACCAGATTCCAAACAACGGCTTTATCCGTTATACGCATCTCTTTAATAAAGAAAGACTGTTCGTGACTAGTCCTGAAGCAATGTCTGACGTCCTTGTTCGGAAATCATACGACTTTGTAAAACAGCCTTTCCTGAAATACTCTTTTGGCAAGGTTGTTGGCGTTGGCGTACTCCTTGCTGAGGGAGATGATCATAAGGTTAGTTTGATTTCAACGTAAAAGGACAAGGCTTAGAGACTGTAGATACAACGCAAGAACCTCACGCCAGCCTTTACTTTCCGCCATATAAAGAGTCTGTATCCAATATTCTGGTCCAAGGCTATCGAGACTTCAGAAGCTCTTCATAATATCCTGGAAGAGAATCCATATGAAGTCATCAACATTGGAGCATGGCTGAGTCGGACCGCCCTAGACATCATTGGAGTTGCTGGCATCGGCCTAGACTTCGGCGCAATCAAAAACCCAGAGAATGAGCTAGCTAATAAGTACGCGAGCGTCTTCACGGTCAAGGATCCCCTTGCGAAAGTAATCGAGTATATAGCGGAATTTATCGACCTTCGAATCGTCTTGGCTCTGCCTTTGGAACGTAACAAGCGCCTTGCAACAGCAGCAGCCTATATCAGGGATTTCTGCCGCCAAGTTGTTCGCCAAAAAGCCGAAAATTTACAACGGGAAAAGAATGAGAAGGGCACCACGAACGGAAACGACATCTGCGCCATAGCGTTTGAGAGCGGTGCCTTCAGCGAAGAAGGAATGGTGGATCAAATGATGACATTCCTCGCCGCTGGCCACGAAACCACTGCCACCTCCTTGCAATGGGCCATCTACATGCTCTGCAAAAACCCTGCGATGCAAAGAAGGTTACGGGAAGAGGTCCTTAGCGTCGTTTCTTCGCCTGGTACCAACGAACCTCCTCTAAACAGCATCGACTCCCTTCCATACCTAAATGCCATCTGCCAAGAAACCCTCCGGTTTTACCCCCCACTCCCAATCTCCATTCGCCAAGCCGTACGGAACACTACCATCCTTAACCGTTTCATTCCTGCAGGTACATTGGTTCTCACATCCGCCTGGGCCAGCAACCATAGCACGGAACTCTGGGGAGCGGACGCCGACGTATTTAACCCGGATCGCTGGATCGGGCCGGGAAAAGCCAACACGGGTGGCGCCGAAAGTAATTATGCGTTCTTGACCTTTCTGAATGGACCCAGGAACTGCATTGGGATGGGGTTTGCGAAAGGGGAGTTTCTTAGTGTCCTTGCGGTTTTGGTAGGTAGATTTGAGTTCGAGCTAGAATATCCGGATTGTGATGTTAAGATTGAGGATTCGATTACGAATGGGCCGGAGGGGGGCTTGAAAGTTAGGATGAAGGTTTTGGGTGTGTCGTGAATTCGGCCTCTTGGTGAGCTAATCTGCAATAGACAGCGCCTGAAATATTTGTGGGTTAGTTTCAAAATGTTAGTTATGACTTCTACTGAGTTGATCCGAGCAGCGTGGAGAATGAGCAGATCGATCGATCTACGCCAGTCACAGGAGCTAACGGTAGAACAATCCTTATCGGTGAATCAACAGCCCCGTCCACGCTCTTTAGTCAAGTATCGACACAACCCGAAACTCCACTTGAAGGGCAAAGCCACAGAGAACCCAATATGCAAAGAGCTTATACGAATAATTACAAATGAAAAAGTAGCGGCAAAGACATTCGCTGCTGGAGGATTTTCAAGAGAGGTGGGAAAAGGAACAACCTGTGATTGGCATCGAGTGGTAGCTTTCCGGGGTGAAATTCAGCGAGCTTATCGAAGAAACCATAGAAAAGATCTTGAGGACTGCGAGATAAAACTATCCTGATTCGGCAGTCTTTAAGGCCTTATCCGCCAAAAATTTCAGCAATTTGATGATATATATGATGCGAATAGCTTCATGTTGTGGTTTGACTTGATGTTGAGGAACCGTGCACGAGGTGGGACCGTGGCTTGGCTTTCTAAGAGACAATCTCAATAACTGTTGAACTGATTTGATTGGTGGATTCCTAATTTGTAATCCCATTGTGTGCCCTCTAGTATATATCCTCGTTCTCTGCTCTACTTTCAAGAATCAAGACATAATTCCACTTTCACTCTCTGCCATAGAGCCCAACAGTAACTAATTGTTTGACAATAATTATATAGACATGGATCATAGTTGTTACTTTGAGTTAACCACAAGACCTAGCTAAGAGCGAATGTGTCTATTTTTAAATACAAACCCAGACTAACGCTAGTCGTTCCAGGGAATCTAGCATCCTTATCTCTTGTACAGCTGTGGCCTCTGGCCTTAGCTATGCCGTAATGATTAAAGTATGCATTTTGGCGATATCTGGCAGTCACGCGAATGTGTCCAGCTGCTAGATGGGTTAGACACGTCTAGGGTTGATTGTATAAATGTAGCAATATCAGTGCATCAGCGGTAAACGTAGGGGTTAGGGTGGGGAAAGATTGGATTTTGTGTGGTCGCCAGCTTATAAAATCTCGCATAGTCTGCGCCCAGCAAACATCTAGCATGTCATTTGCTTTGCGTGCAAGGAGGAGGTGGCGATAGGATGGTAGGCTATTGAAGCGGAGAAGACGCGTTTATAGAACGGAGCGGCACAGGTTCTTGTTAAGCGGGAGGCAATTCAGCATTCTCAAGAGAAGCTTTTCCGTCCGGTCATGGTTGTGATTCGAAACCTGAAGGAGAAGTGCGATTCACGTCTGTAAGATTAACGAAATCAATAGTTGAATTGTCTCAGCCGAATCCGGAGCGGGATTTTGAGTGTGAAAAAATGACCATGTCTAAAGAACAGTCACATTTGGAGAATGACCCACGTCTGGAGACCGTTGCTTCTAGAGACCGTTACATTTGGAGAATAGAATTGGTCGTTCTAACGACGCAGCTATTCTCATAACTTGTTGTTTACACCATAATCGTGATGATATGCCACACGCTTACGGATCTATCGAGGCGTGGGTTGTACATTCTTAGGTATACCTTGCGGAATGGAAGGCATCGCACGATTCACTGGTGAGTCCCCTGACGAGTGATAAGATCGGTATTATATTGGATGGATTAACCAGCGGGATTTACGTACCCGAAGGAAACAAGAGTCCCAATTATGGGCTCTAGAAATATCTAAAAATAATACAGATGGCTTTAGGAGGCCTTGTGCTTCGGCCCGTAAATATTCCCTCCAGTGGCCCCCGAACTAGGCCCCCCGTCAAGTGAGAGATCAAAGTAAACCAATAAATCCATTATTTATTTGCATGCCTCATCGCATCGCCGTCACGGACATTGTTATCGTCGAATATCTTTAATGCTTGGGAAATGGGTGGGAGTAATCTTCTAGAACATTAGCCCTTTGAGCCGACCTAACCTCCTGTCCTCCACTTTCATCTGTTCTTCATTCAAGTTCGTGGCGAGTCTGTCCGTGCTTGCGATTGCGAATGTGAGTTTGGCTAACATCTAGTTCAGAGGCGCCATCTTGGCCCGGTAGTTCGTGGGTAACTTTGGCGTAGCAGTCTGAGTCGCGCCGGGTCTCAGCTTCGTCGTTGGACCGCTGATTAATCGAGTATCCCGGAGTCCACACTTGTCTCGAATGCTCTGGACTTAGGCCTTGTTGTGTGTAGTTCGTTTCTTCGATCTCGTCAAGCCTCATGCCGACCTCCCTGACCCATTGCAGCGTCACTATTTCAACTATCTGAGTTAAACCCCCAGAGTCGACTTTGAATTTCGGTTCTCTTTTCACATGCAATGTTTTCCCTTCACGAGCAGATCGAACCGAAACATAACACCTGAACAACACCCAGTAGAGAAAAGCGAAACCAACGATGCCGAGCCCAGCAGTCTGAATCGAAAACCAAGAGACTAGGTCGGACGTTAGAGAAAGTTTTGTAAAAGCGGGATCTGGAATCCATATGCAGATCAGGGGAAAGACGCATGATACAAGCAAGATTAGAGCAGCAATTATGCTAACCACCGGGTGCTTGAACTCGGACTTCTCGGCCCAGCGAACTTTGGGTGAAAGCCGAAGGCATAAAAGCCCGAGAGCAATGAAAGTGAATTTTATTACGTTGGTGACGTAGACAACAACGCCGACTAAGAAGGTATAAGCCGGAGTGGGCGCATATGGATGTGGTTGGATGGCGAGAACAGGGATGAGAACCATAATGTTCATGAATGTCCAATGAAGAGCGAGCGTGGCCGCTGGAGTGTTCTCAGAGTATAATGAATTGACATTGCCTTTGTGGGATTTCTGTCCAAAGAGACGGCCTAACGAGAGATCGTAGCCTTGTGCAAAAACAAGAGAGTATGGAAGGATCCCTTCTTTGGCGATCTCTTGCTTTACTACCTCCAAGTTAGCTACCATTGTGAAAATATGCTTCTATGCAATTACCTCGAGCTGCAGTGAAAGTGACGACGATAAGGTTTCCAAGGGCCGAAATGGACTTGAGCACGGGCCAGAGCGTCTGCAGTTGCTTCTTGCTAAGACCTGCATGCCCAAGTGTGAGTTGAAAGAATCGCGCACCAACGTCGATCCCTCCTGGCGTGAAGAGTTCGTGCTTGGGAATAATAGCTGCCTGTATTGACTCGTTAATTTGAAAATTGCCGGAGAAGACATTTTGGTCACCTACATAGATGAAATTAACAGCAGTGAACATGACAGCTACAATCAAAATTCCGTAGAAGGAAGCACGAGGAAATTTTTTCCGTGGCTGATCGAGTTCGGAGATGACCTGTTGTTGTCAATAGTTTGACCCAGAGGATGGCAAATTGATTATTTCCAATGGGTGGAACGTACGTAGTTGACTTGATGGAACGCACCGTATGGGAATATGACGAATAAGAAAGCCTCTGCGTACCGGTAAGGTGACCTATGGCTATTCGCTGTAGAGAATGACGTTGAAGCATCGAAGTTAGACTTAGCCACATCACGGTTAATCCAAATGAGTCCAATAATTATGATAAAAACCAGGATAAAGAACTTCACAGTTCCAAAAACATTATTCAGGATGATGCCCCATCTTCGCGAGATGGCATGGAGCAAGCAGCAGAATGTATTCGCACTCAGAGCTATTGCGATGACCTTTCCAGGAGTGACTTCGGCGTGCGCTGCGTTGAGGATATTCTGCGCCAAAGCAATAGCGTTATGAGCAGAATTTTCGAGGATTATGAAAGCGATTCCAAACAGACATGTGGCGAGAAACATTGGTCTCTTTAGCATGTAGTTGAACTGGAACGGATTGTGGTTAGATTTTGAATTAGAGAGGACATGTTATCATGGGCACAAACGTAGTTTAGCGCGTCACCACTTCGTGGAGTAGATATTTTTTCTCCATTTGGGCCAAACGGCCAACGCGGAATGGTGAGGCCGAGCTCGATATACACGATGACACCGGCTAGGGCAAAGATAGCACCGCAGACCCATAGAATAAGGGACAGGCCTACACTCTGAGTGTTCGGGAAGACAACTGATGCAGAATTGAAGACTCCGCTTCCTATTCGAACACTGCCTGTTAGAAGACTTGTTTTTGTCTGAAAACTTCTGGACATACCAATCAAACGGTTGAAGATCAAACAGAGAGTCGAGTAATACCCAAGACGAGCCGACTCCTTGGGCAGTTTCGCAACGATCTTTGACGGGTCCTGTTGTGCTGCCTGTAGCTCACGCAAATCGTCTGGATCCAAATCAGGGCTCCATTCCGGGTCAGACTCCGATTCAGTGCCGATGCCCATTGCAGCGTGGTTCCTCGGCGCGGTAGAGGCCATTGCGGTAGAATAGGAGATTTTCAGTTCCAAATTGACGAAACTCGAACTGTGTCGGACGAGGGTTAGGTTCAGCGATGGGCAATTAAGCCATAATATAATGAAGCAGGCCGAAGAGCAGAGACCAGAAAGAGCAGGCTCTGCGTAAGGTAGGAGTCCTAGTGGGATGAAGAGTTCGATGCCTTCCGAGATACTTGGCTCAGACAGCTTGAGCACGGCTGTAAAGATGCTCTTATCAATCCTCAACTTTGAACGCGCAAGGTGATTTGTTCATTTGTTCAGCCACCGCATCCATTGAGTGGCGGTGGGGACTGCACCAAAATTGTGTGGCGTTGATACGGTGAGCCAATCTGTGCTAAGATGGGTGAGAGCTGGTCACGGCTGAAGCCGCCGCTGCATTCGCCCGGTGCTCTCATCGTACACACACTCAACGAGCGGAAAAGTCCGCGAGAACGCCTCAGTATCGCCATGATGAATATGCCGACTGGACATCTCTCGAGCCCTCCAACGGCTGAAAGCAGCAACACAATCGACAAGCCTGCCCTTTTTCCAAGCACGGCGTCAGGTCAAGCCTCATGTTTCCCCTGACGTGCTGTCGCTAAGGAAAAAGAAACGTGTCGAGTCGTGACTATGCGATGTTTAGATTTATTACACGTCAATATGCGTGAAAGCCCACGTCAATGCATCCGCAAACGCATGAACATGCCAAGAAGAGATATCAGGATGCTGGGCTGCGTCAGGTGTGCAAGCCATTATCTGAGAGTTTTCATGGTTGGCTGAAGTTTATATCATGGCGCTCAAGGACTACCGAGTTGGGTGTTCCTTTCTCAGGCTGAGTGGCCACGAGAAAAAAAAGAAAAGAACGGGTTACCCTGATGTCTTTCTCGAAAAGATTTGGGCTGAACATCTGCCGCTAATAAATGTTTCTAGGTTAGCAACAGCAGCATGATAAGGTCTGCGAATGCCAACAGCCATAACGCACGCCTGACTAATGGTTTCTAGAAGAAGTTTGATAGGTCTGTAGCTCTAGGCATTTGTCTAATATGGTCCCTATCAATGTTGGGGACGTAGTGAGGGGGGTGACAGCGGCTCAACGGCTGTATAGCATCGGTTTCAGAAACGTTAACAATGCAGGTAAGACTTACCGACAACTCCAGCAGCAACAAAAGCCAAAGAAGAACTAACACTATTAGGTCAAAAATACAGGGACTTTGGGGAAGATATTAGGCTTCTTGCCATCAACCTGGACTTGATCTCCAAAGTCGTACAACGAGCGCAGAATCAAAGTCCGACCTTCAACGGGGCCAGTCGATATATGAGTCCTGTACCGAGACCAGTCCCAGCAGCACACCAAGTCTTAGGCAACTTCATACAAACGTTGAATCACTGCGAGCGTCTTCTAGATAACCAGGAATATTTCACAAAGCGCGATGGTTTCGTGTCTATTGTTTCCTTTTATTACCAAATTGACCCCCAGATCCAAATGCTGAGGGACCAGATCGCCTTTCACAACATCAAGGTGAATTGAATCCCCAATGAAGAGATCAAGGGGCAGAAAGAGAAGATTAACTACTTGCTTAGCTGTCAGTTTCTCTCAAGATCCTAGACTCGTTGGTTCTCCATCTTCTTAGTGAGCCAAGTATCATGAACGCTAATTGGAGCAGCCAAATCTTGGGGGATCGTTTCATTCAAATCTGCGATCCGACGAACGCGATATTAGGCACGCTAGAACAGTTGGGTCGGCAGATTCGCGGCGAGGAAGAACGCGATTATTTACCACACGAATTGCTAGGGCCTGTGGTTATACCCCGAGAACTCGAAGATGGCTTCTACATACTCGCTCAGGAGATATTCCCTGACTTATCGGCCATTCCCTTGGATCGAGGTATTGACGCTGCAGTATATTATTTCAACAGGGTCACCAAGACCCCCGATCAGCCAATTCAAAGTGAAATTAAATACCTAATTACCATTATCGATATCATGCAGGCTACATGGCTACTTCGAGCAGTCAAGGCAGGCCGGTACTACCACAATGCTACGCGATATTGCTCGCCCAATCCTGTAGAACAACAATTGGATAGATGGGGAATGACAATTGAGCGATTTTTCAACAAATTCGAAGAGGTGATCTCCTCCATCACATGAGATTCCCAACGATGACTTGTTTCTCACCCTTTGTCCATAGAATCTGCATGAAGCATTCAGGAATCTTCTCGGTCGTCATTCACTACTTCCGCCAACGCCTGACTTACTTGAAGTATTCGAGAAGGAAAGACGAATCCGGCAGGGAGGTCCGGTAGACACGCCGAAGCAGGAAACTGAGTCTACGGAACTCGGCAAAGAGATTATGAGCGCGTGCGTATCTTCTCAACTATATTGCTCCAGTTACTGACAGTTGAAGTCATTTGAGAAGCTCGAATCCAAGTTACACACAAACTTTGCAGGTGTATCGTCAGACAGAGAAACGCTTCAGTCTGCTCCTTGTACAAGCCGCTATATCTGAAGGAAAACATAAAGAAACAATGTAGGCAAACATGTTCCCACGAGAATGTATGGCTCACCATTGTGTAGAGATAGTTATGGTCTTGAAAGCGTCCAGATCATTCCATCCTACGCGATGCGAACTTGGGCGTCTCCACCATTGGATCCCCAGACCATCCGCTTCAGGACCGATAACCACGCCCCCCTCTATCGAGACCTCTCATTTCATCAAAATAAAGGTCTGGCCAAAGATTGCAGTCCTGTTTTGAGCTCATTGTGTTGACGATAAGGGCCAGATATGTTCGAGTTTCAACGGGCAATTACTGGATATAAAGTAGTACACGATGAGTCAGTAATCCATTAGAGATTTAAACAATTATTCATCTCCGCAAAAGCTGACAGCCAGATAGTGTTCGAGTGTTGGTCACATGTCAGGAGTCCAAGTTACTCGGTGGCACGAGGAGGCAAGATCTCTGCAGGCTTCAAATCTGGACCGCATCGCCCTCCAAGGTTGACGCCCAAATGTCAATACAGACGCCCTATTCAGTATCAACATCGACTGCCTCAAGAGTATCGTCGCAGACTTCGTTCGCTAGCATTACGCAAACGGAATCAAGGCGAAAATCCTCGGCTGTTACTTTGTCCACGGTCTCCTCCGGGCTGAAAAGACTTGCCAATTCTACGTCCTCTTCGTCCTCAACGAGTTCTGTCATGACAGATCCACAGGCGCTGCCAAAATTTGTCGTTCCTGGGGGAGGAGCTGCGGTTTACGCACCCCCAGTCAAGCCTTGTATTGTGCTATTTGCTCATAGAGTCCCAGAGAGAGGTGAGGGGGAAGAGACTTCAAGGTCTTTTCTCATCATAGATGGTAAGTTGACTTCTAGGGAATTGGATGGCTGGATGTACCATGCCTTCTCACTGAATGCTAACAAACCCAAGTCAACGCCGAAATTATTGCCGAAGAGGAATTGACCGAGAGCGGGCATACTCATGTGCAATCCTATCGGTGTGTCCTCGAGAGCAAAGGGTCATACTTGTCTGCGAGAAGATCACCGGAAACGAGCGATCCTAACGGGTGGGATCTGGCAGTGGCGGGTCTGCACAAAAGACGGGCAGGGACAGAAACGGTGAAACGGTTGAAGCATGTAATTATTCAGTCTGACACTCAGAACAGTAAGTGTACCTTTGATGGTGTTTTATCTTTAACAAGGAGCATGCTAATCATAGGCAAAGACATTTTGCGATTCATTACAAAATTCAAACAGGTCCAAGACTTAGCAAAGCTGCAATTATCACAGTTCCTTCAGGAAACGGGCCAGGGATAACCCATAAATTCTGCTCATGATATCTCATTAGGAGTGTGTATCCCAATTTGATGCCCAGATATCTTGTGTCTTCTGAAGGTCTACTACAATTCTATTACAAGATATAATAAAATCGAGAAAATTTATCGACTCTGAATAGGATTTGCTCTTATCTAAACATACTACATGCTTAAAATCTAAAAGCTTTCTTATTACTTTTTAACGTACCTATGAAAACGTATTCCACGGTCGCGGCACATACGAGCGAGCGAGGCACGCCAACACATCTAATGCATTAAAGTCGTGGGTATTCCCATAACGCATAGGAAACTCTATTTGGACTAAGTTGTAGGCCATTCCATGGTGTTTTCTAGATGCTTCTGACATGTACGCGCAGTATGTACTGTTGCGCCACAGGTGCTACATTGCCGTTCTGTGGTGAACGTCCTACCCGATTTGGCACTACCTGGCATATTTTACCCCGAATTTGCTAATTAAGTGCATTTTGGTCAATTAAATTCCACCATGTACTATAGTTAGCACGCCTGCCTCCGCATCTGCATTTTTTGACGTCGTTTTAGGCGTAATATTGTCACAATTGTCTGTTAAAGCTTTCCTACTTCTATTTTAAGAAGCGTTAACGAAATCATAATTTGCCTGTGTTCCCTCGAATAGCTAATTAAGCTCATTGTTAATCGGCGTCGGACTGCTCTCCTAATGCTTCGCAACGCGCCCTTTCACTAGTGCTATTTAGGGTGCTATATCAGCTATATTATGTAGCGTTTTTCACACCCAGGGTGTGTTCTCTGCTAGCGGGGGTATCGGCTCCCTAATTCAAATATCGACCTTTAAGATAACAGTGTCTACATTAAATAGGATTAGTTCTGCGCCTAGAAATACGCCGTATCCGTGGTTCGATTTTGGAGGAAAACGAGTTTCGCTAAAAGACCACTCTCTTCGGTGGTGGCCTCTGGCTTAATCGCCAGAGCAGCTCAATCGCTAGAAATCACTATTTTATAATATCTACGTTTCCCCCATTTAGAATACTCTAATTTATTTTTGGCCTTTTTCTAGATTCTTTTCTCTTTACGGGCTTTAACTTTTATAGCGTTTTTCTCTCGCTTACCTTATTTATAGACTATTTTATCTTATCTATAGTCTTCTAGTTAGCTATTAATATTTATTAAAGCCTTAATTTTAGAATATTAGATACTACTAAGGTAGAGAACAATAATATTAGCCTACTATTTATTATTAATATTTTTAAAGCTAATATATTTATTATTAAAATAGTATTAAAATTTATAACAAGTTATATTATATATAAATACTAAAAAAGTTAATGAAAATAATAATATTAAGCTTATTAAATATATTTAAAATATAAATTAAAGTAAATTAAAGTTATATATAAATCGCTTTTTTAAATTCTATATTTAAATTTATTAAAAATAGTAAATTTCGAATTTTTTTTTTTTTTTAAAAAAAAAAAAAAAAAATCTTACTTTTATTTTAAAGTAAAAACTAAGTATTTTAAGTAAACTACTAAATATAAAAATATATATACTTTAAAATATATATTTATTAAATTTACCTATTACTCTTTTATAGCTACTACTACTATAGAATATTATTTTCTCCTTTTTTTAAAGATTGCTTAAGGGAACTACTTCTTAGTAATGGCGTGCTCCGTATGTAGTCTTGGCATGGTAATTTGCATAAGAGCCCGCCGTGCCCGTATGTCTACACCTGCTCCCCTCGGATTTGCGCGGCATTCCACGGCAACACAAAAATCATCTTGTTATCGCCTCCACACACCACAATTGCAAAAGGAATACTTTGCCATGGCACCTATCATCCGTTTTGTGGCCTTCAAATACAAGCCCTCGGTTACAGAAACTCAGAAGCGTAAAGTCGCAGATGAGCTCGTTGCCCTCTATGAACTTCACGCCGCTTTGTTGGACTACGGTCCCCGAGGTGGAAAGCCGATAAATTCGGTAAAACTGTCCAAGGGCTTTGATGTTGCCTTTACTGCTCAGTTTAAGGTGAGCCTGTTCTTGTACGAGCTGTGATCAGGGTCAGGGCAACCCAAAAACTGACAAGCGTGGTGATTTTACAGTCCCGAGAGGCCATTGAAGAGTTCGACCATGCGGATCAACATACTGATGTTGGGGTTAGTAGATATTATCCTTCGTTAGATATTGTTCGAGAAGACAACTGGGCTGATGACCTCGTTCAGAACCACATTAAGCCGCTGATCGAGGATGCTTTTGTTTATGACTATGAAGAAGCAGAGCGTTTCGGCTTCTAAAATGCTTTAATGGGAAACATGCGTAAGATACCTTCGCACAGCGGTCTAATTATAAGGATTTTTCCATTCTTGTAAAACAATCCTAGATAGCTGTTCGGTGGGTTCTGGGAAGCGTTGCCTGCCTAGGCGAGAAATGACTTTACCCACTTCACCTGAATTAAAAAAGGTATATAATAACAAAGAAGTTAAATATCTAATTACTTTTGTGCCTAGAAATAAGTATTTACTTATTGTTTCTGAAAATTTTAATGCTTTTTAAAGTTCGAAGTTCTTGCTTAATACCGTTTTTACTAAGTAGAATATTTAGAGTAAATTTATAGCTATTATATTAGTATAACCTAGACCTTAAAAATACTATAAAAATTTTAAAAAAAAAACCTAATAAATAAATAAAGCTAATTAATATTTAAATTATACGGTATTGAAATAGCTCTTTAAGTTTAATTAATAACGTAATATTATAGTAACAACTCGTAACTACTTTAGTTGTAGGTTTGTGTCACGGACCCGTCCGCGACACCTAGTATACGCCGAGCAACGCCCCAGGCCTAACGGCACGTGCTTACGCACCACTGCCAAGACCCCTTCACTTTTCCTCATGAGCAAGCTCGCGACTCTCCTTTTCTTCTTTCCTTACGCAACGTCTTGATCAATAACCCGTTACTGTACATAGCACGGCCGATAGCTAGTAATTGACCTTATTGCAACTGCTTGTAGCAACTCCGTGACACTACGTTGCGTTACCAACTCCCCCTCCCAACCCCACTATGGACGGCACCGCCGCCCCTACCCCAAGCCAGATATCCGACATTGTAGCTCTTATTAGAGAGCAAACAGCCGCATTATAGGACTCCTTTGCCAACGCCTTTGCCAAACAACATGCTCGCCATGACACTGCTCTTGAAGCACTTAAAGCGGAGATAGAGGCGATCAAATCGAAGTCAGCCTCCAGCCCGGGGTGCAGCTCGGCCGGGGGCCGGCTAAGTTCTCACCCGATAGAGTCCATGCTGGGCCGATGATTAGCACCTCTGACTAGATAAAGCACGACTATGCTCGAGATAGCGCCTGCGTCTTGGCGCTCGTCGTCTCATTACCTGTTCTGTCGTAGCCACCACAAATACATTCCAAATACATTCTCAATACATTTGTAATGGATTTCTTCCCTAAACTTTCCTTTGCGCTCCTATAGGATAACAATGATAATAAAGATCAAGCTAAAATTAATTTATACTTAGAACAAGATTGGAGTGAGCCTTCTACTAAAACCGAAGAAGTAGAATACATTCCTAGTATATTATAAGGATCCACTACCTAAACTACTATATAAGAATTAGCTAATTAATATCTCAACCTATATTTCTTACCCTATATACATTAAGAGAGTAAAGTATATATTATATTTTCTACATTATTTAAACATATGTAAGAAATATCTTTATTAAATATTATACTGGTAATATGTTTTTAATCTATTTAAAATGTATTGCGAATGTATTTAAGGCATAACATTGTATATATTAACGAAACCAAATGTTGCCGATCGACCAAGTCATCAGCAGTGGGGAAGGTGAAGTTGATGAGCTATAAGAACATTCAGGAGGCACGAGAGAAGCATGCTGCGAAACAAGCTGCCAAAGAAGCCCTACCGGCTTCAAGAAAACATGGTGGGAAGCGTAAAAGCTCCACGCCAGCTCGTCGTTTCAACCAAAGTGTTACTGGAGTGTTACGAGCAGAGGTCAAGGGCTTATAGAGAAGCGTTGATTGAATGCTAACATACAATACTTTGGCGAGGTACAAAACGTTGGGTAAAGAATCAGAATACATAATGATCGGAAGACATAAATATAAATGTAGTCTATATGTGACGCGTAGACTGTACGTAATTAGGTGGCTAGTAGGAAGGAACCATCTATGCTTGGGCAGTCACGAGTCGTTACTGTGATACAAGGGCTCCCTAGATATACTAGGAGTAGACAATTGAACGTCCTCTCCTTGTTCGGAGCTAGTTGCAGAGGATTCTAGAGTCTCCTAATTATTTTCCCTAGCTACCTTCGGTTTAGGAGCGACTGGAATATATATATTAATATTCTCAACGATTTTATCCTTTATCTTCTCCTGCTGGCTATTAGGGTTTGCGACGTCTATAAGCTTAATAATACGGCTTGATTTCTTCTAGAGAATATACTTTAAGTTGTGCTTAAAGAGTCCTATAATAGGCTTCTTGTTTTCACAGGTATATAAACAACTTATTTAAATTTGTATACGCTACTTTGTACGTAGTTAACTATCTTTAGAGTAATATTAATAACGCCTGCTTCTGGCTTGACTTCTAGTTTACTAACAAAGCTATACTAGTTAATATAGGGAGCTGCATTAGTTAAAGCACTAGTGTCCACTAATTAGCTATACAATACAAAGGGGCTCTCTACTAGCTCTACAATATAGAGTCTTTCTTTTGTAGTGAAAATAAATATCCACTTATTTAATTTTATAAAGGACATGTAGTTAGTAAAGAATCCTAGTTTATAAACTATATTAATAAACGTAACTCTAATAGGGCCTAGCTCTAAATATAGCTTCAAGTTAACCCTTTTATAGGCCTTAATCTAATAAACTTACTTTCGCGGGCCTAATTAGTTAGTTCGAGTTACTTTCTAAGCTGTCGAAGTATCGCGTTCGGAGTTTTATAGCCCTTAAAGTATACGTAGTTCTATATAGAGACCATACTAACAATACAGCTGCTCATTTAGATTAACGGAATATACGAACTCTACCTTGTATAAAGTGTATAGGCCTATAAGTTCCTCTCTCTGTACTAGATTAGATTGAGCTGCCGAATAGTTTAGTTTAAGAGTTTAAAATTGTCTTCCTTGTCTATTACTTCTACGAAAGTAGAGTCCATATATACTAAGAGAATATAGCAAAGAATAGTCTTGAAAAAGTGGCAAAGAATAGAAGAAGTAATAAAGAACAGTTAAGAAGATGTAGCAAATAACTTACTAGAAGCTTCTAGTTAGTTTAGTACTAGGCCACTGTAGATCCGTACTAGTTCGATAGATTAAGCTTAAGAACGGATATAGTTCCTTACTTAATAAGGCTTGGTAGAGAGAATATCGGTGGCGTAATTAGTAGTGGCAATGTATTAACCATAGAATTAATAAGGTGCTATATAGAGGCTCTCTGCTTTATCCTTAATAAGACGGAACTAGGTTTTCTAGTCTTTTAATGTATTAAGTATACGGGTAGAACTAGAGGTCGTCAACAAAGATATCTTGGTTAATAGACAAGAGTTAATGGACTTAGGTAGAACGACTAAAAAAGACTTTAACGGAAAGATAACGTAATAGAATAATAAGTAGAACGTTTAAGCTTAGGTTAAACGGCAAGAGTATTGTAGAAAAATTACTAGTAAATCCTATTACTTATAGTTACAGTAGAAGGGCTGCGGGCTTATAACTGTTGGACTCTTTAAAAGAAAGAAATTAAATAAATATTCTGTCTTTCTACCCAAGAGGTAGAAACTTATTATATACACAAGAATTGCTCGCTATTACTGTTACTGCATATAGTTCTACCTATAGTAGCGCAGCCTTTATTAGTTAACAGTAAGGATCTCTATATCCTATTAACGCTAAGGGCAGGTAGTAAAGGAGGAGTTCGTAAGGTTAATTCAGTGGGTAAACTACCTATTTTGCAATAATAACCTTATGATATTCTTCTATGTTGACGATATAGTTGCCTATTAACTAAGAGGAAACTGTTGAAGCTTTAGAGCTTTGAACTACTCTGCTTAATCGCTTTGAAATGCAATTATTGGGAGAGATTTGAGATAGCATCTTGGTATACAAATCGTTCAAGACTGTACGGCCCGAAAGCTTTGGCTATGCTAAGAGTTGTATAGTGAGAACATAGATGTGAAGTTCAGCCTAGAGCCTAGTTTACATTATCCCAGAACTCCTCTGCCTACCCGAGAGCTCATTCCACAGCTAGAAAGCGAACAGGTTTCTCCTTAGCAAGTATTTGCATACCAGCAGAGAATCGGTTCAATCAACTTCACCGCAGTCATCTCTTGGCTTAATATTGCTAAGGCTGTATTGATCCTCTTTAAATATCTATAGAATCCATCTATGGTATACCTAGCTATAGCTGATTACCTTATACTATACTTATATAGTGCAAGAGAACTAGCTATTGAATATTCGGGTGACTCGTGTAATGCGAACATTTTCCTCCGTGCCTCCGATATAGTATTTGCAGATGATGTAAAGACGTGATATTTGTCATAGGGATACGTATTTCTACTGTATAACGGTGCCATTGATTGGAAGGGCACCAACAGAGAAGCACTACTAAATCTACCACTAAATTAGAGCTTCAGCTATTAGTGAAACTAGAACCGAGATAATCTGGTGGAAACGCTTCTTTGAATCTATTCAATTCAACACAGAGCAGGACTTCGCTATTTTATACCACGATTTGCAAACCGTTCGTATTCTCATGAAAGAGACCCCAAAATTAAACACTAACCTCCACTCTGTCGACAGGAAGTTCAAGCTAAACAAATTGATATACAATGGACCCCTGCGACCGATATGCCTGCTGACGGCCTTGCAAAGTCACTCACAAGACAGTAGTATAAGACGTTCATTAATTATCCAAATATGGTTGATATAGGAGAGCTTCTGAAACAGCAGGAAGCGCAGCAGGCGTACGAAACGTCGATTAGAGCGCTTTCCGAGGTATTGCCGATAAGTGCACAAATTTCTTTCGGACCAGCGCTTGCTAAACATACGTTATCTAAATTGTATATATGTGTGGCTTTCTGCAGATTCGCCCTTTAAGGATCAAATCTAGGGGGGGGGGAGGTTGAACCAACCTGATTGGTGGATTTCTAATTTGGTACCCTATCACGTACCCCCCAGTGTATAGCTTCGTTCGCTGCTCGAACGTAGGTGCAGTTCTTATCTTAAGAGCGATAAGTATATTATAAGCTGTATCGCATAGAATTGTGTAGTTGTACTACAAACTGCGCTATTGAATTTTGTATTTCGATGACAATACCCGAAAGAGCTGTTTTCTATTTGCGATAGACGGCTAACTTCTTAGAGTACAACCTTCTTAGATCTGCGAGCTCGTGAATCTGTCTATTGCTAAGATTCTCGACAGATGCGTGCTCGAAGAGGTCGCATATTATGGAGGGGCTATAGGCTATATACAAGAGAGAGAGCTATTGGGACCCCTCGTAGAGGTGGCCAGGAACTAGACACGTGGTCCAACGACGCTACAGTTCTATAGCCAACACATTGACTTGCCGCTTAGGATCATAGACAAGTTGCAAGGATGCGCGAAAGAAAGTTGATTAAATACAGAATATGAGCTAGCTCAGCTATATACAACAGGCAATTAAACTTTGACACGCCACGCATAAGCTGCGATGACGGCTCTCAGTTACTCGACAGATCATCAAGGAATAGGAACTGTCCGGCCACCGCTCCAGAAACAACAAGTACAATGGTGGCCCATTTGTTGGTGAACTTATACAAGATGGCTAATGCAAGTGTGAAAAGGACTGCGGCTGTGCCGGATTGTGCCGCTTTAGCAACCGCAAGCTCCACCGGCTTCGTTAGGAAATCCCGCTCCGTTCCTTGAATACTCGACTTGAGGATCTGGAAACTGATAACAGCAATGACACCGATAACAGCTCCGCAAAGCCCATCGAAGAAGCTCGCGAGGAACTTACGGCGGGTTAGTTATAGGTATTCAAGGCCGTTGAAAGAAAAGATTGTAGATGCGTACCTTGTTATGAACCAGTTTCTCAAGTAACGAATGGCCGGCAATGGTGAACAGAAAACATGGGAAGAACATGCCTAGCGTAATAACAACTGCTCCTGCAAACGCCTTACCAAGCCCGCCCTCTGAATTACCGCCCTGGAACCCAACGAACGTAGCAAAGATAACAAGTGGTGCTGGCAGCATGTTTCCAATGGCAATGCAATCGATGAAGACTCGCTGAGGCAGCCATCCACCTTTTAATACTGCCTCGACCTGGACAAAGGGAATAGCGGTGTAAGCGCCGCCGAATGACAATGTACCCGCAACTAGACCAAGAAGAAACAGATTGGCAAGCGAAGGCGACTTGGCAATACCGAGAGCTAGAGATACTGGAGATGGAACACCTCGAAAGACGGCATAAATGGCATATGCGGCATATTGAAGGATGAATAGTATGCCAGCTGGTATCCATAGGCGGCGGGCAATAAACATGTAGATGACGCCATATAGGCCGAGAGAGATAAATCTATGCCAGTTCAGTCGCTATTTGTTATGTATCTCTGGCTTCTTGGAATACTGACATGTTTAAGTGCAGAGTTGAATTAATGGCTGTACAGATTGCTGCGATAATAAGGAAGGGATCCACCTTCTTCGTGCTATGCTTGACGACAGAGTGGTCTGCTATCTTGTGCGTGGCTTTGAATATCTATACATTATAAGCCACCTTGCCTTGAACTCGCCTTGAAGCAGATCTCAAAGTGATCTTACCATAGCAGCAACGATCGGTTGTAATGCCCGGAAACTGGCATTAAAGTACTTGTTCTCGAGGCCGGCCAAGGTATACAAGTAGCTTGCTGCTAACATCAAGATAAACCCAGGTAAGATGAAACCTAGACCTGCAACAATACCTCCGATCCTCCCAGCACTCAAGCAGCCAAAGAACATACAAAGCTCAGCAGCTTCTGGTCCAGGAAGGATCTGGTAAACAGCGAAGACGCGTTGAAACCGTGCAAGTGTGATCCATTTCTCTTTCACCACAATCTGCTCTTTGATGAGAGCTATCTGAGCGACCGGGCCACCCCAAGCGAAGAGACCGAAATTGTAGAAGAAATACCAGAAGAGGCCGAACAGAGAGAGCTTTGGTGCGTTTGAACAGGTCAAATCGTCGTCTTGGGCGCTAGACGGGCTGGCAGATTGGACCCTTTTAGACCTTTCATTTATATCGCGAGGGTCCGAAATTTGCACGGCCTCGACGTCTTGGGCAGCGGTTTTGTTGGAACTCTGATTGGAAACCGGATCTTCCATAACTCAAAGAGCAAGCGACCATAAAATGTATTGCGGCAGAAGAAAGATCAAGCAGCTGTTACAGAAATAGTAGCACGATAATCATAGTGATTAAATTTTATGATGCAGGGTATGTACTATATGCTATATACTATGTTGTAGGCGATTATGAAGAAGAAATTCAGCCTGGCGAGGACGGACTGCCTGGTGCTGATTGGTTACGCCTATTGGAAAACCTGCTGGATACATTCTGCCAACGGACTACTCGGAAGAAATCCAGACCAGAGCCACAAAGTCGATTCGTCCAATGAGTGGCTCCCTGTCGCGGGACTCTCGCAGATCAAATTCAGCCACCTTTTGCACCTTACCTTAGCAAGCTCAGACCAAGTAATTTGTTACCTCGCACGGAATTCGCTTTCAAAAGTTTTGTGGAGGCACTAAATTACTAGCGTACGCCATATAGCCATATATACTATCGATTCTTGGCACGCACAGAAGAATTTCCCCTCTGCTTGAATGAATCATGAATCACTATCTCACCATTACATTTTACTATTATTATCACTATTATCACTATCACTGTTATACTGTACAACGTCCGCCAAGAAATTTAAACATTTGGCTCAGAAGTTTTCCAATCCCGTGACTTCAATCCCTGCCACCCCATCAAAATCTTCCCTAACCAACCACTCACGCTTCCCGCCTTCTACTAAACGCTTACGCTTCGTAATCTACTAAACACTTACGCTTCGTAAGTGACCTTTTGCTAGTTTGGATTAACTTTACATAGTTCACGTAGCGATACGCAGCACCCGTTTCCGTTAATGCCACGTTGTGCTGCGAACAAGGCAACATTCTGAAATTGGCATTGCTGAAGCCGTTGACAGTGCTGAGTACGCTATCCTGAGTCCTTGGGTTTGGAAGGGCACAAAGCATGTCAGGTCCGCGGCCTCAGCGGGTGAGTATATCCGTCCTTATCCTATCACCCATCGTAGAGATTACCCAGCTTCCTGCTATATATCATATCTGGAGCTGTGCATTTCTCGGGACCGGCCCTGGCAGAGTCCTACTCCACTTCTTTTGTGATGAGCTGGAAGCTAATACTTATGCCTTTCCAGGACACGAACACCGAACATGCTTCTCGGGTGCGAGACAACAAGCGCCGACATCGTGCTCGCCACAAAGAGTACGTATTGGATCTTGAGCGCAGATTGGCACAGACGCGCGAGCAGGGGATCCAGGCAACGAAAGAAGTGCAGCTTGCAGCTCAGCGAGTCGCGAGCGAGAATGCCAAGCTAAGAGACCTACTCCGAAAGATTGGGTACACGGATGTGGCCATTGATACTTGGGTGAGAGCGGATGGGTGCTTGGATGTCAATGAGCACCGCAAGCTCGTGTCGGATTCAATGCCAGAGAGGAGTGCGCAGAAAGTGGCATCTACCCGTCCGCCACTGACAGGACAGAGAGTTGAAGATCTGAACACCAGCGTCAAAGGAGATAAATCACCCCCGATGAAGATGTTTGCCAACGGCGAGCATTCACCGAAGACATCGTCTGGCTCTGTGGAGCCAAACGTAGGGAAGCCGGAACTGTCTCGCGCGAAAATTTGCGCGATTACTAACACCAAAAACCCCTCGCGCTCTGAGAAGACCGACACGGCTAGCGCTCCTTGCCTACTTCTGTCCTTGCTTGCAGAGAACCCAGCTGCCGATATCACCCAAATGTCTCCTCCAATACGATTAGAGAAGCAGCCATGCAAGAACAGTGAGCCCGAAGACTGCAACTCTAATGGCGTGGAGTGCCATATCGCTTACAAAATGCTCATGCACTATACTACGTCTGAAGAGAAGATGGAAACCATTGCGGCGGCGTTAGAAAGCGGATGTACCCCGTCTGCCACAGGTGGATGCAGGGTGAAAAATAGTATAATGTGGGAAGTATTGGACCAAAAATGCATTTGAGTACATCGAATTAGATGTTGAGGAGCCAGCAACCCAAGCACCAAACAGCCAACTTTGCGCGATTGCTACTTGCTCATCCGTCCTCCGGGATCCCACCATGCTCTGGAAGGCGAGGGATCTTCCTCTGAAATATTAAAGTGCACCACTGTATGATACAGAGGCTAAGAGCGATCAGGTAACTGGATAAGATCTGGGAGGTCCTTAGTTGTTGGCGGTGGTTTCTATTTTGTCGTACGATTCTGACACGCTTCTCCGAAGACTTGAATCATGCCATAAGCCGACTTCGTGGAACATGGGTGCTGAGGTTACAGAAATAGATTTGGAGAGAGTTTTTGTTTTAAGAATGGCGACTGCGATACTCAAGAGCGAAGCAGCATTCTCTGTATCTATGGCACCAAATCTAGCAGCATCTCAGCACCAGCTGATTGGTGACATACTCAGAAGGTTTCTCAAGCAGACTGACATAGCCGCAGTTGCCGGCTGCGGTGAACGCTCAATCAGAACTATATATGCTTGATGCCCTCCGTGGACGCTTACTGGTGAAGTCTGGATTATGCCAGGACAAAATCGCTGTCTCTCTGCACGATGAACATCCACCAAGGGCATTGACTAGCCGCCACCGCCAGTGGCTGCGAGACTCGTGGGCAGAAAAAAACCGGATATGGATTCTGTGAACCACTGTGTATGACAGTTGGAATACACGGTCTACAATCACATACACTACGGAGGGCAAGAGTGAGGTGGAAACAGAGGAGGACACGCCTCGGCTAAGAGGCTGGTTCGATGTAGATGTTGTGAAGGGAAAAGAGGGCAATGAGGCAAGAGTCGTTCACGGCCTTGCTGAAGATAACAGTAGACTGCCGTAGGAGATGTCTGGATTATGAGATTCAAGCGAGCTTTTGAATAAGAAGTTTTCATCGTTTTCTACCTACGCATTGCACATGAAAAGCGTCTTAATAAACTAGAGCCTCTTCGCTCTGCTTTACACCAGCCTGGTGAGACTGAAGAAAGATTTAGTAACAGGACTGCTCCGTAGCAAGTTGCTCCGTATAAATTATTGGCATTGGAGTTCGCATAAGAACGCGCCATGCTCGTACAAAGAAAATCAAGTCCATCATTCCTCCGAGAACCCACACATGTTCTATTTTTTGTACCGTGATCCACAAGCGAGCCATTTACACAGGCGTGTAGGCTACTAAAAGAGGCACTCAATAGGCGGCAAACGGGCAGATCCCCATCCCGTGCGCGTCATCCCGAGCCGGTGGAAGCTTGGCGTCTACAATTTTCTTGACCTCCAACAGCCAACCTTATCTTTATGTAGCACTTTATAATCCATCCCTTTGCTTTCTGCTTTTAATTGCTTCGGTTTCGAAATGGCGTCCGACCCGCATGCTGATAAAGACAACGCTCCAAGTGAGCGTGACCCGCTCCTTAGGCAGTCCGGTGAGGAAGATGAGCATGATCAAGAGGCCGAGCACTCAGTGGCCAAGGGCATTGCACGCAGGCTCTACGTATAACACTTCCTGTCGACATGGAACTCTGGTGTCTTCGAATTTGGTGCCGTGCTCTACCTGGCGACAGTCTATGCTGGCACTCTGTTGCCCATGTCTGTGTATGCGTTTGCGCGAGGTCTCTCTGCGATTACCTTCGCGCCGGCCATCGGACAGTACATTGACATTGGCAGCCGCTTGCAGGTTGTAAGACTGTCAATTAATACGCAGTTTTTGCTCTTCATCTGGTTTATTTCTGCTAACTCTGTCCCATCAGTCGTCCAACGACTCGTCGTAGTGGCTTCCTGCGTCAGCTTCTACCTTCTCACTATCCGCGTGCTTTTGGGTCATGGCGAGAAAACAGGCATCCTCGTGCTTCTTGCATTCCTGGTTTGTATCGAAAAGCTATGCTCCATGAATCTAGTATCAGTGGAAAAGGATTGGGTACGATGGCTCTTGAACCCTTCTCATCCAGGGCATCTTACAAGGTCTGACAGGTTGTCGTCGTATGTCGCGAGGACCAAGTGGCACTAAGAAGTTTGAATGCGCAAATGCGCCGCACTGACTTGCTCTGCAAGCTGCTAGGCCCGCTGTTCATCGCCCTCCTTGACGGCACCTCCACCGAAAATGGCTATCATCGTCAATTCCGCGATGAACGTTGCATCCGTCCTCCTGGAGTACTTCGCCATCGCTCGCGTCTGCTACGGGGCTCCTGAGCTGCAGGAGCCCAAGAAGATGCCGCATCTAGAGCAACCAGACCGCATCTAGAGCAACCAGAAGCTGAATCGTCGCAAGATCCCGAAAGCAGATGGATGCACAACTGGAATCACGTGAAGCAAGTAGTGAAGAAGTCTGCTACTGGCTTCAAAATGTACTTCCACCACCGGGCCTTCCTCCCCTCAATAGTAGGCGCCCTCCTCTACCCAGGGTTTGTAAACAATCAGCCACAATCAGCAACAATCCGATTATCGTAATTGCCAAATTCTGATTGACAATCACAATCTGACTAACAATCATAGCACGTGACAGAAGATTTCTTGGCACCGATTCTATTTGACTCCACATTGTACAAAGAAATAGTAAGCCAGACTCTAGATAAATACTCTTTTAAGATTCCGCTTCTATACCACACAGTCTCAGTAATCTAAGCCACCACAAACGGCGCTAAAGAACATCCTCGAAAGTGTCAAAAACAAGATGTGGGGTGACAGTAACCTTCTATTCCGCGGTGGTCACACTGCGCATGCTCCATAGCCACAACATCAGCCTCGTCAAGGCTCCTGAGCACGTATGCATCCCATAGAAACACTAACTTTCTAAGCGAACATCATTGACATTCCTAACTCTAAAATCATTACTCGCCCCAAAATGCCACCATCTCAGAAATGTCGACGTGTCGCCCGGTAGTCATCCTTCACCGACCGCTTAATTACATTCAAGCAATTTCTTCTCTCTCAGCTCTTTCGCAGCCCGGCCACCAAGGCCATCATGGCCACCAGG
The DNA here is from genome assembly GCA_001692735.1 of Lepidopterella palustris CBS 459.81. NCBI lineage: Eukaryota > Fungi > Ascomycota > Dothideomycetes > Mytilinidiales > Argynnaceae > Lepidopterella > Lepidopterella palustris. The sequence continues at coordinate 4,172 of KV745182.1, read as the reverse complement.
CCATCAATCATATGGTTGTCGAGGTCCGTCCATTATACTTACTCAAATTATTTCTCAACTTCAGATGGTTGACGGGCAATAAAGGTCGGTCGCGAAGGTCATACCTTCCGCTATGAACTCAGAGTCCAAGAAGACAAAAAGACTGTCTATCTTATGGTCACCCACAACGAGCCTCGTGGGACATTTCGTGTAGCCCAAGGCATCGGCTTTATTGATTCCGATATTGAGGGATTGACATCATATTCAAATGAGAGGATTCAAGAAATAGGTCCGTTTCTTAACTATACTTCTCCCAAATGTGGTAACACAGTGCTCATAGATTGAGTAGCTAATCAACTTATCGAGAACCATGGAGAATATGATTTGATGTTAAACAGCTGCCAAGGTTGGGCGATGGCCCTCTTCGACGAGATCGCAAATATCAAGGGACGCTCTGCTGCACGAGTCGGATCTTTTGTAAATGCAGCAGCAAAAGAGATTTCATCGAGTTGGGGAATATCTCGATTTCTAGGGAACTTTGTGAATAGTATTGGAGCAGAACCTTATTGAAATCGAATTTTGGTGGGCGTTTTCCTAATTCAAGGCTTAACAAAACCACATAGTCTCACACTTACGATCGTCAAACCCCTCCCCATTCATAATACCATGAACATAAGATTCTCCAAGCATCTGCCAATAGGATTCTTTCCCGTCTAACAATCAAAGAAACCTTCGAACCTGCAAACAACCCCACCAAATCACCAACTTCAGCCAACGAAAATGCAAGTCCAATGTACCCCTTCCTTGTCTTCACTATTCGTCTTCCATACGTAGCAATGGCTAATTGCTGAAAAGTGATATCAGGCGGCTTACCTACCTCAAGCACAGAAACAGCCACTCCCATGGCGAGGGACAGGACTTTGTATGGCCATTTGCGGTAATTCAGGTTCAACCCATCCAGCTTTCGTATACCTGCGTTGATTGTACCATGAAGTGAAGGCTCTCTTGCCCGCTTCGAAGTCTCCTTCCGGAAATATCCCAACACAAAGCGTTTTCCAGTACGCATCGAGGATGTTCTCTCCAGTTACGTACCTCTTGGCCGAACGAGCATCGCAGATATTTTCCCACTCGCTGAGGATTCCCCACGTCTCGGTAGAGCGGCTCCAGTTTTCGTATATGCTTCCGTCTTGGGGATTCGCTCCAACAGGGTTACCTAGTACCATTGCTGGCCCCACAGCCACAATTTCATCAAAGAGATGGCCAGTGATTCCTAGGATGCTGTTATTCTCTTTGAACTGGGGATGGCTTATGCTTGAGCCTGACGCGCTGGAAGGAAGCAACAAATTCCCATTCCAATGCTCGCAGTGCAGGGAGATGATAATACTGTTACCAACGCTCCAATCTGGCGTCCATGAAGGAAGTTTTGTGAGACCATCGCCAACATGGAGATGTGCAGCGCCCAGTATGTCGAGGTCCTGGCCATCGTTCAGTATATTAACAGTAAACTCTCTGTAAACTTCTTCCACACTCTTCCGATAATCCACTTCAACAACATCAGAATCGCACGCTAACCCAAGTAGAGCGAATATTTTATCTCTTTGGTCAGTAGCGCTTGCCTGACGATGACGAAGAAGGAGGGTTAGAAGCTTCTGTGGTACCCCTAAGGCTACTTTGGCCTGCATCCATCGAAGGACTCGTTCGTTGTTTCGATCGTCGACATTGTAGATGGTTGTTAATCCAAGCTCCGCGGCCCATTCTATGGCTTCAATAAAAGTCGTCCACGGAAATGTCCATTCTCCACAATATATCACGGCACTCGAGGCGACAGAAACTTCCTGTATAATCCAAACTCTCTCAAACCAAGGCCTTGTTGCCACTTTGAAGAGAGCCCAGTATCTCAGGTCGAATGTAGAAGGGATCCCATATTTCTCCCGATCTTTCGTTGGCATTTCCAAAATAGATCGGTGATCACCCATAACATTGTACATTTCTTGAGCTCTATCCAAGATCGGAACGAATTCCAGAAGGACTTGGCTTCCGTCGCCTTCTTCCCCAAGCCAAATGTCCACTACTCTGACACTGATAGATCTCTCGCATAAGCTTAACCTGTTGGCTCTTCTCCACGTCGTTGGACTGATCAATGCAAATCGCATCGGCCCACAGCACTCGTGTTTGGTTCCCCAGCCGTAAATGAAGTAAAGCGTTATGTAGGCTTTCTGTAACCTCAAACCTCGACTCATTACATACAATGATGCATCGCTTCGGAGATTTCCCCCAGCAGTAAGAGAGTGCTTCATATGATAAGTGGTTGGATATTTTGACTTGGCGAAGATTATATCTGATTTGATCTTCTCGAGCACCTGGAAGGAGATCGAGGACGCGAATATTCGGCCCGGAGGGATCGTGAGGTAGTGGCTGGTAGCGAAAGGCTTCCATCGCGTGATTACGCCCTCTATAATTATTAAAACATTTAGAGTTCTGGAGATGCGAGAACACAGCAACTATTAGAAGAACAGACAGCCAAACATTCTGAACCTACCGGAGATGGTCGTAAGACATCGTGTGAGAGTGTTTAGCCTTGGAAACGTGGTCTGACACTGATGCGCTTCCCGAATCCTGCCGCTACCTCCGTATGCCGCCGCTGTTTTTGCGAACTCTCCATAACTTTAATCCTGGCTATAATTATTCTCGGTAGGCTATTGAGAAACCAATGGATAAATAGCAAGCGCTAATGAAATAATAAAACGAGTTGTTTTCGTCTATACAAACAAGTAACAAGATACTTAACAGCGTAGTTATTTCTAGGGCGATTTAAGGCTAATAATACTATATTTAAATTTATAAATATATTTTAATTTATAATAAATTTAACTTTATACCTTTTAATTAAAGCTTAAGTTTATAAAAAAAAGTATTAGTATAATAATATTATATAACTACTTTAGTAAGTCTAGTTTCTTTTTAGCTACCTAATTTATATAGTCTATATTATATATAAACTACGTAGTTATTTATATATTTTTAATAGTTATTTTATATTTATTTATTATATAATATTTTATTTTTATAATAGCGTGCTAAAAAACCTTATACTAAACTTTAAAATTTAAGTAAAGTAGTAGTAAGTAAATAGTTTAAAGACTTATTATATAAATACACTAAATAAGTTATATTTAAATAAGGCGCACTAAGTTCTAAATATTATAAATATCTACTATAAGTTTTTTATTACCTATAAAAAGTACTATATAATTTAGACTTTTATCTACTATATTAAAGTAGAGGTAAGCCCGAAAACTTAATACTATACAAAACCCTATAATAACTATTTATTACTTTTTTAGGTATTAATTTATTAATATTATTACGGTTATAGTATTCTTATATATTTTTTCCGTATATATATATATATACTTCTTAATTAGGCTTAGCTATTACCCTAAAAGGCTAAATACTTATATACTACTACTATTTATACTCTTTAATATATATATTTAATTATTTATTACTACTTTAAATTACTTAACGTTCTGTATTTATTATAGCTTTAATAAGCCTCTAGAAGCTATTTATATTGCTTAAAGCCTTAAGGTTATATATAAGCCGCCCTTAACCTAATATTTACCTATAGATTTAAGGCCTAAAGCGCTACTATAGCTTTAAATAGCGTTTTATAGCTACAGCGTAGCCTTTTATACTAGAACCTCTACCTTATACCCTATTTACTCTAGAAAACTTATTACTATTCTATACTTATAATCGGCTCTTTAGCTAGCTACCGTAGCGGTATAGAAATGTCCCCTATTTATACTAGCTCCCTGAAAAATCACTTCTAAAATTCGGGTATTATAGTATGTGCCGGCAGGTAAATATAACTTAATAGGCCCTTAAGGCGTAGAATTAGCAGTACGGTGCTAGCGGTTGAGGCGGTAGGTAAGGTAGCGGACGTAGGATATCTAGCAGATCGATGCTAGCGGACGAGGCGGCGGGCGAGGCAGGGACGCAAGTTATCTAGCATCTAGCAGATAGATGTTAGCGGACGAGGCGGCAGGCGAGGCAAGGGACGCAGGTTATCTAGCAGATCGATGCTAGCGGACGAGACGGCAGGCGAGGCAGGGGACGCAGGTTATCTAGCAGTACGGTGCTAGCGGACGGACATAGCAGGCGATACAGCGGGCAGGCAGCAGACGATA
>KV745181.1:0-35647 GCA_001692735.1 Lepidopterella palustris CBS 459.81 | reverse complement strand
TTTTTTAAAAAAAAAAATAAAAAAGCCGTGGAGGTGAAAGAGGCAGTATTGTTGAGATGTTGAGATGCTAGAGTAGGTTTATATACAAGTCAGCCCAAGCCATGTTGGTAAAGTCTACTCTAATTCTTCCAAGACAAGGGAAAGCATGCCCCATCCCAGCCCCCAGCCCCCAGTCCCCTCTCTTCCTCCAACCAAGATATCTCGATAACTCCACTGCATCACGATTACTACGCCAATGACCAACGTATAGAACTGATCATGTCTCTTCAAACAGCCCTAATCTCCCACACGACGAGATGGTAGGCAAGGGCGTTGTATACCGTTGTTCAAGAATATTCGGTAATTCAATATCGATATAGCCCCGGCGAGGCGTAACTACCCTTTTCGGAAACTGCTCAATAAGCAACCAATCAGAGCACTCGGGTGCACAAGCAACCTTGTTGCTAAGAAACTTGCACGCTGAATCATTGATTTGGACGCTGGTAGGTATAAAATTTTCAATGATTCATTGAATTAACTAGAAATACAATTTTTTTCCCTTGGGAATTCGGCCCATCTGTCATTGTGTTCTCAAACAAGTAACAACAAAGTTTATGAAGGCACCCACACAAGACCAGCTAGTTTGGAGAGTAAAACACCGTGAACCTTCTTGCGCCGACAAGAGACATCAGCATTTTAAAACAGGGTATACTGACCGACCAGACACCCGAATCAAGGAAAGGAGAGCAATCAAAGCTATTACAGAATACAAGGAAGAATTTTCTACGTTTAACGTACCGCGTGCCTATCCCACCGTGCTTGTTGCATCCCACGATTACTCAAAGGTTTTGGGATAGCGTCCTCCCTGAAATCCCTCATCGCCTTTTCATGTACGGGGTACGGGAGTGGTCCTCGCTCTCTCTCAATTTCTCCTCGTCTTGCTGGACCATCACGGGGCCAAAACTCATTAGCTACAGATGTGCGGCGGTGCTCATCCCGTCGCATATGCTCCAGGCGCGCAGCATCTTGTCGCCGTACATTGTCGTCATAAACAGGTCGACGATGGCGCTCATCGCGGAATTCTTCTTGCCTCCACGGATCCCTGGACTCTGGGGCGGGAGGCGCCAGTTGCTTGGGAGCCGGGATGTGTCGTGCGATATCTCGAGGATAACTATCGAAGGTCAAGGCCCTTTGAGCGTTAGGACGTTCTCGCTCATGAGGATGTTCTTCAGCACTGCTCCGTCTCTCCATTATTGGGGGATTATGTCGATAGCTGATACTCGATCGAGCATCGGGTCGAAAATCTTGGTAGTACTCATCGTGAGGATCACTTCTACCATCTCTATACTGCTCTGACTGACGGGAACGTCGCGGGATGTCACGTGGTCTTGGGCGCTCATGCTCTCGGTAGACAGGACTGGGGCTTCTCTTCTGTCCTTCGTAATCTCTCGACTTGTGGATGCTGCCCTTGGATCGGGTCGGCATAGGGAACGACATCTCACTGGGTGGAGACGAAGGAGGCGTGAAGTCGCTCCTTCCTGAACTGGAAAATCGTGATGACCCAGCGTCTACATATGATTCTGCATCGCTGCTGTCTGACGTTGGTTGGATCCAGTGCTTCACCTTTGATTGCGAGTCCTTTTTGGGTTCAGAAGGCATGGTGGAGATGTTGATGATGGTCTGAGATGGTATCGTGGGACTAGGTTGTCTTTGTTGCGTGGGGCTCTGTTGCCTGTGTGCCCTAGAACTCTGTTGCCTCTGTGGCCCAGGACTTTGTTGCCTCTGCGTCCCAGAGCTCTGCTGCCTCTGTGCCCCAGAACTCTGCTGCCTCTGTGCTCTAGGATTCCATTGCCTCTGTGGCCCAGGACTCTGTTGCCTCTTCGACCGTTTCTCAACACGGATTCCAATTGGAGGACGAGGAATGGAACCAGCCCTCATTTCACGTCTATACTTTTTACCTTTGGCCGCTCTTGGTCTATCTTCAAAATAGCCAACAACCTCATCATCGTCGTAGCTATCGTCATCAGTGGTGCTTTCATCGTCATCATTGTCATCATCGTCATCATCGTCATCATCGTCATCGTCGTCATCGTCATCATCGTCATCGTATCGCTTTTGAATAGCTGGCTGTGGTTTCCGCATCTTCTGGACTGGAACGGGGACGACTTGAGGGAACTTTGGAGGCTCAAATCGCATGCTTGGCTGACGAGACGGAGGCCGCGGCCCCTGTTGTGGTGGTGGCGGTGGGGGAGCCATCTGGGATATAGGTTGTTTCTGGGGATGAGACTGTTGTGTTTGCGGTTGTATAAGTGGCGGCGGCGGTGGCGGCGGTGGTGGCGGCGGGGGAGGGGGATGCGGGTGCACGGGTGGCTGTTGCATCTGAGGAGGCGGAGGAGGAGGAGGAGGAGGAGGAGGAGGAGGCGGCGGAGGAGGAGGCGGCGGCGGTGGGTGCCCTTGGTTCTGGCTACGGGCTTGCCCCTGATTTTTTTGGCCCTGGCCCGCACCATGATTTGGGGCACGGCTTTGTCCTTGATTTTGGTTCTGATGTGCTCCTTGTTGTCGTACTGGATCTTTTTGTGGTTGGTGTTGATCTCCATGTGGTTGATGTTGATCTCCCTGCTGTTGGTGTTGATCTCTCTGCTGTTGGTGTTGATCTCTCTGCAGTTGGTGCTGATCTCTCTGCGGTTGGTGCTGATCTCTCTGCGGTTGGTGCTGATCTCTCTGTGGTTGGTGCTGATCTCTTTGCGGCTGGTTCTGAGTATATTGAGGACTAGGTCTGGTATCCCGCTGAGGGTAAGGCTCCTGGAGGTCACTTATAGGGCCAAAGAAATTGTTGTTCCTGGGCGAGCTTGGTAGAATATGTGGTTTCAATTGAGACTTCAAGATCACCAGGATACGTTGGGCTTGTCTCTGAATACGATTGATATCTCGCCATTTCACCTGGATGCTGGCCAGTTTCCATTCGAGGTCAGGACTCTGTTCCCATAGAATAGCGTTTTGCTCCTGAATGAGCCTGTCAATTTGAAGGCGCTGATGAGGCGATTTTAGTTCGTCATAGATGTCTTGAACAGTGAGCTTTGATTTCTCGTTCCTTGCTCGCTGTTCCTTGACCTTGGATATGAGTTCGTCTGTAGGGACTTTCATCTCGGTCTGTGTCACTCTTTGCCACGAGCTCTCTAGACCCGCTGGGAGTTGATCAACTGGGACTTTGCGGAGGACCCATCCCGAAAACCGGGGAACAAGGCTAGCATATGAACGATATGGAGGCAACTGGTCCTGGGAATTCCTTTGCTGCATTGACTCTGGGGGGTATTGCTGTCCTTGGCAAAGCTGACCCCCGTTCTGCTGCTGCTGACCAGGACCACGACCCACCATTGTGTCGAGTGGGATATCGACTTGATCTGAGCGATCTCTCAAGTGTGGAGTTTCCCGTGAAGCAAGGAGATTAGAAAAGTGGGAGGTAAGTAGAAGTCTTGAAGTACAATACACCGGTGACAGCCCCACACAATAAAAGGAAGTTAGAGCGGGATATGTATGCCGCGCAGAATGATTTAACAAATGAAGCGAGAACGGAGATGAGAAGTGGGATATATACATAATCTCTTCCCCTCCTGGTTACCATATCGCTGTTCGTCCCCCTTTCAAGGAGTGAGTATTACTGCAAGCCATGATGCACGGCAAGCGTAACCAGCTGTACGTCGGCCACCATCCCAGAACGTTGATAACCGAAGGTTAGAGATACGACGACGGTTGATTGGCATTCATCAGTATGTATGTCCGCCCTGGAATTTGAGTGGGTCCGAGGCTCTCGCCGGTGAATGCCTGAAATCCATGGCATCGGGCGTAAAAAAAAAGAAGGCAAAATGGTTTGCCGTCTGACCTACCTGCATGCACTACAAACTATCCCACTTCCGTCGAGCCTTGGGGGCTCTGTCGTCCTGACCGGAACCCACCCCGCATCACTGGCTTCGTTCGATGGGCGGGTGTTACTGTTTCGTTCCCCCAGTTCCACCGGTTGTTGGTCGTCTTGGCCTTGTTAGTCGTCCAACGGAGTTCGGGTCTCGTTACACCGCGGCGTGGCACAACTTCTGATGGGCATTGCTTGAATGTGAATTGAGATATGCATGAGCATTTTGCATCGTTGACTACCTTGTTGAAGGATCTTGATGATGGATTGCGTGGTTAGATGGTGGTTTGTTGTGGTTGTCCTTTGATCTGTGAAAGACAGGTCATTCCCGAGCTCGGACTCTGGCGGGCACTGAAGCACTTCCTCCACACTTGCAGGTCGGGCAAAAGAAGGCAACGACAGGGCGAACTTCCTCAACACCATCGCATCGAGCTCTCACGAGTGTGCGATTCCTATGTCCCACAATCAGGGTGCAGTCCCTGTTGCCCGGAACACGGTCTTCGTTTCAACATGTGTGTGCCGCATCCCCGCCGTCCTTTGAAACTGCCAACACAGCTCGCCCTCTCTCACCAGCTGAAAGTCCGTGGGCATGCTGTGGTGTTCTGCGAAACCACGTCCTTCTTTCTCGATATCAATGCCATGCGCGTCTTACAATATCTCATGCTTTGCAGGTAGACGTCGGAGCGTGACTCTGTGACAGCAGCAAGTTATCGTCCGACACATGCAACAATCTTCTGACTGCATTCCATGCTTCGTCCTTCTGCAGCCCTGCTGTAGAGCCGATCAATCCCCATCATCACTGAAAGGGCCCTCGCATCATCGTTCAGGGTGGGGCATGACTGCTTCACGCGGAATGGAGGGATATGCGCGGCCTGGTATGCTTCTGTGCTCTCCGCCTGGCTCGAATGGAGGACCAGAAACGCCCGCCGCTGCACGTCGTCACGCTCTCCCAATGCCCGGATAGTTCGCAATATTTGGCCTCCAATTGCCCTCGTGTCGGACCCATGTGGGCCACTCCGCATGCGGCCATCCACTGAAAAGCTGAGTTCAGAGGTTGAGATCATCCCTCGTCTACATCCCGTCTGCAAACCCCAGAATTAGCGGATTTTAGTGTCAGCCTTGCAAACAGGGCGTCCGAGAGCACGGACTCCTCGTTTCAATATCCTTTGAAAGAACAACGGGGCCCCCAGTAGATATACTTGTTTCTCAGCCGTCGCCCTCAATTTCAACTAGCATGACTACTCACTGCGACGAATCGGAATCACTGGAGCATTCCCGCAGTCTGGCTCGATCTCCAGACAATCTCTGGGAGGGACTATCTGGAATAGGGTCCCTGCCAATGGCGGTTAATAGATGTCTGCACAACTGCCGCTACCGAGATATGTTCACCTTCAGCGGCTTCTGTCTTGATAACCCGACTTCGAGAATTGGGAGCAAATGCTTCGCATCTGACGCAATTCATGGGCCACCCACCGTCCAGCACATCAGTTTCAGATCACTCCACCTTGAGAAGAAGAAGAAAAGAAACCATCTGTTGCGCCCCGTTTTCTAATTATCTGCCGTACAACAGCAATAGCAACATCAAATTAATTCGAATTGGCTGTCCGTATCGTAATCTATAGCCTTCACATCGGATGATGTCTCATAGGGGAAAAGTATCGAGTCGTAAAGACTTGTCCTTGCTCACGGACGGCTGCCTGCATGCTCTGCCTTGATCGTGAAACACCATAACTGATATAGCATCCCTCGGCGTTGCTTACCTCCGGAAAGGCCGAGAAGGCGAGAAGGCGAAATAGTCCGAGGAGCAGCGAAAGGCCAGCATCGCGGTCTAGCGAACTAAACACCTTTATTTACAACAACAAACAAACATTCGCTTGGTACTGTATTCTTCCACCCTTGGCCATCTTTGTTCTACTCCAGCCCTATCATCCACTCCTCTCATTCAAGACTTCCGCTTTTTGGCCGCCCCCTGCGCTCTCAAAACACAGTATTACGTCTTGGAGCATCCCACGCTCCCAACCCTCTGAATTGTCAAGACCCATCTCTGTCGTGAAACAACATCACAACCGCCGGCTCACTCCCCAGTCTCACGCGCTCGAGGCGCAGCCGCGTGCAATCTTGACAATAAAACGCCACGCCACTTCACTTCCCCGTCGTGAAACAGCATCACCATCACCATCTAAGCCTATGCCTGTTCTATTGCACTACAGCCAAAAAGCCACATTCCCCAGGCTCGAGGCGGACCTTGTAGCATCTCGTCAGTCCTGCACAACAATGACTACCTTCCGGCGTCCCCGCCGTGATACAGAACCATCAATCAGTAAGATCAAAACCAAACAGACTGAGACACCGTGCCTACGCCGCAGCCTAATATGCCGCATCCCAAAAGCAGCAAGTACAACTTCAAAGTCCACCTCAAAACACCCCAGCATTCCGACGTCTTTTGTTCAACACTTGTTAGCTTCTCCCTCAAGCTGTGTAGAACAAGGCGTAGTAGTAGCGAGCACAACGAGATATCCTACCATGATTTTGGGGAAGAGACCCACGCCTCCGCCGAGTTACGGCAAGGGCAAAGTGAAAAGTATAGAGTAAATGTACGTTTCAGTTGGATAGCCAGACTGTCCAAGACTCGAAGCACTAAACATCACAAGATCACATTAGCAAGAGGTCCGATCTCATCAACCATCCCATACAATTGCTTGCCACTCATCTATCTATTCATAACCTCCACACTCAATCCTATTCATTCCACAGACACGTTGAACACACGGACACGGAAACATCCCCCATATAACCCCCCCGGTTCTCCCCACCCACCAAGACATTATTACTCCCATCCCGACAACAACCCCGTCTATATACAACCTGGAGGAAAAACCCATCTCTCCTACCTCCCACCTCCCACCTTATATTAAAAAAATAATAAATTAGCCATTAGGCCCCATCTCCCCGCACTCAATGCAGAGAGACCCGGGGTGTCTTCGGACACGGGTAGGGCTATGTCCGTACAGGACAAGAAATGAACTAAAAATGACAACACAAACAAGATGCTAGTGACCCTTCATCAAAGCCGGGATCTCTCAGGATCTCTCAGGATCTCTCGAGATCTCTTACGGTAATCAGGGTGATCAAAAGACACCACAGGTCGATGATTTCTCGACAGAAGACAAGATAGGGAAAGGAAACTGGAAATGAAAAAAAAAGAAAGCCGCGGGACGTTATACGCTCGTTCTCGGTACATTTCGCAAAAGCAACGAAAATAACAATGTGGCTTCGCGATATGGAGAGTGCATGCCAGGGCTGATCTTGAAAACAAAGGGAATGAGGGAAAAAAAACCTCGCGCGCCAGCTGATAGAAAGACAAAAACATGAGACTAGCCATCGCGAATTTAAACCCCATCCCTCTAAACCTAGGGCAGCGAGTGAGAAGAGTCGCTCACCTTCCACAAGCAACCGCCTCAGCCTTATCAATCTGCCCGCCCGCCCTGCCAAGACACGTAGAATCAAAGGAACACGAGCTTCCGCCTCACTTCCGCGATTATCTACCCCTAGACGCGCTAGTGAGAAAGGCGAGTTACCACTATCGTAATGGCTTCTGGACATCCTCGACGCCTCGCGCGAGCACGTCTTCGATTCGCCACCGGGGCGGTTTCATAACTTGCGCAGTGCCAGGTTGATGGAATTCCTTCTCCATGTCGGCGCTCGCGCCCTCTGGAAGCGGTTCCGCGCCGCCCGCGATGCCACTCGAAAACTTGAGCTGGAGGATATCTCCAATCTGGTCGCAGGCCGTGAGCATGCGATCGAGATCGTCCTTTGTGTGAGCAGCCGAAACGCAGAACCTGGCGCGAGAGGAGACGAGGGGTGTTGCGGGATAGCCGACTACTACGACAGAGATCTTGCGCCTGAGCATTTCGTGCGAGAATGCAGGCATTTTGGCTGGGTTGTAGAGCAAAACTGGGATGATGGGTGAGTCGTCGTGACCATAGACGATGAATCCAAGACGCTTGAGCCCAAGGCGAAGATATCGTGAGTTAAATGCGAGGCGCTGTAACCGCTCTTCGCCTTGTCCGGGCAAAAGTTCACCATTGATGAGTCTCAGTGCGCTGGCAATCTGAACCAGTACAGGTGGTGTTGGTGACTCAGCGAAAAGATTAGCAGCATTCGAGACTCGAAGCTTGTCAATGATGTGCTTCTCTGCTGCAATGTAGCCTCCATTTGCACCAAATGATTTCGTGAGCGTGCCCATGAGGATGTCGATTTCGGAAGGATCAATGCCGAAGTAGTCGCACACACCCCGTCCACGAGGTCCTAGAGCTCCGATGGAGTGCGCTTCGTCGACGAAAAGGTTGAACTTATACTTCTTCTTTAATTTGACCAGAGCAGGTAGATTGCACATCGTACCTTCCATGGAGTAGAGACCCTCGACAGCGACTAGGATCTTCTTCCATGGCCGATGTGTCCGAGGCTGGCCTTGGGAAATAACCTCTCTCAGAAGTCGCTCCAAATCTTTCATGTCATTGTGCTTGAACATTTCGATCATGGCTCCAGATAACCGGGCTCCGAATCGGATAGAAGAATGGTTCAGCTCGTCAGAGATCATCAAACAACCTTTGCCCACCAATGCCGGGAACGCTGTTGCATTGGTCACAAAACCCATTGAGAAAACCATAGACGCCGGCTTGCCCACAAACTTGGCAATTAGGTCCTCGACCTCCACAGCTAGGTCAGATGTACCCGCATCATCACGTGGACTGGCTAGACTTATGCCATACTTCCTGACAGCCATCTCCGCAGCATCGGCGCAAGGACCATCCGATTGAGCGAAACCGAGGTAGTTATACGAGCTCATGTTCAATGTTTCTGTGGTGGTTCCGGTCAGTTTGAAGGTGTTGTTTCCGTCATTGGATTTGCGATCGAGAAGGGTGATAAAACGTCCAGGAACTCCGGTAATTGGCCGTGAGAAGCAGTCATTGATACGAATTTTGAGTCTCCGAGTATAAAAATTGTCAAAGTCGCTGTTCAAGGGTGCATATCCATCTCTTTCCTTCAGGTGACTATAGTGCTTGTGTCGGAAGCGTTTGCCGAAGAAGTCTCTGACATGTCCAAATACAATGAGGATGAGGTAGCTGATATATGTGGTAATGAGAAAGTAATAAGGAGGCTCGTCTTCGATTGGTTCAGCGAATTCAGGCCCCTCGAATTTGCTCGAGCACCGGTGAGCCTGCGATCCTATGGGGCCAAACTGAGCGTGTGTTCGTGCGAGACGGCGAACTTCAGTGGGAGAAGGCGGTTGGAACAGTGTCGTTGCTTCCATTGGTGTCTTCTCGCCGGTAGCTGTGGAAAGGGATATGGTCGGTAATGACAATAGGGAGGAGTTGATTTGCGAGGGAGAGTTGAAAAGAGCTTGCTGCTGAGCGACAAGCGCAGCTTGCAGAGCAGCAGCGTCGTTTGGCTTCGACTTTGGCGAGGTAGAGAAGAACTGTGTGAACTTGTTGTTTGTGACTTTGGAGAAGGATGACCTCCGCGCTGGTTCCGTTTTCTCATTCATGGCATCAAGGGAAGATGTAATGGTAGGGCTACTGGCCGCGAAGGGATTGATGTTTCGTGTAGGCATTGCAGTTGGTGATGAATTGTAAGACGTAGGCGCCAAGAGTGTATTGTCAAGGTGTATTGTCAAGGTGAATCGCGTTGCTGTCAAGTTTCCTTCGCCGCACAATGTTGGGAAACCGAGGCGGTGAAGGAACAAAGGAATCGAGGCTTCCTCCAAACAATCAACGAGCTTAGCTGAGACACAGAGGTATTAGTACTGCGATAATTGAGGTAATTAATTGGAGGAGGAATGCGCTGGAGCAATTGTAGAGACTGGGGAAGAGGTGGAGGGAGGTGGAATGATTTTGAGGTCTCGTTCGATCATGCCGGTACCTCCGGATAGGAAGCGGCGGAGGTGTCGGGAGCGATGACCAGCACCGATAGAAATAAACGCAACTTACAGTCAGCGTATCTCAGCAAGAAACACTCCTTCTATCCTGCTTTCGCAAAGGCCGTTGCGCCTCTGCAGTGTCTATGACGATTGAGAAAGTTGCTCCCGTGGCGCCAGCCGCTTTATGACAGGCGGTAAAGCTCTTGCTGCGCCGCCAAGTTGGTTGCGAACGGGTTGCGCAGGGAGAATCGTACAGCTGTGGCTGAGAGACGAATGCAGAGTTTCAACGGCGTCGACGTGCACCGCGTGATGCTGCAGGAGAGAAGACGGGTTTTATTAAGAGATGGAAAGGAAGGCCAGAGGGGAGGAGAAGGGGTAGTGGTCGGGATTTTGTGCAATTCGAAATGAGATACTCATAAACCTTGCCCACCAGCGTCCAGCCTATCCGCCGCCACTCGGTTTTCTCTCAAGCGAGATGCGCGAGCGGAAGCCGAAGAGACCGTTTCAGGGGAATCCAGCCAGGCTGCATAAAGATCGGCCGTGATTTTGACTGGTCCGCATCGCTGATCCACAGTGTTTGTAATTGGCCGCGAAAAGCTCTGAAAGTTCATTCGGCCGACAAAATTTCACCATCATCAAAGTCGGCCAAGCCTGCGCCGGCGAGAAGCTTCAACTTATTAACTTCACGCTCCGCTATGGGAAGACAAAAAACTGCTCGGAGGCTCGGTTTGTTTCCTTGGGTGAGCATGGCCGTCAATGTTTCAAGCTTTATGTCAATACCCATTTCGCGCGATTGAGATTCAATTGCGTATTTTTTAATTCGCTGTCCGAAGTGATCATTCCAAGGTTGTCGTGCGAAGGGCGCCGTTTGAAGCTGCCAAGCACATCCCATGACGTGAGGGACTCATCCCACACTCTAGTCCGATCTTCATCGATCGTCCCAGGAGCGATTGATCAGATATTAACGATATAGTATTGGAAGACGTTCCTAACATGCCACATGTCCCGGCCTCCCCAACGCTCCAAAGCTAGGAGAAAAAAGAACAAAAAGTTGGATGATCAAGAAGAAGTGAATAGTGAAGCAAAAAAAAAAAAAAAAAAAAGAAGAAAAGTAGCATGAGACTCAAAGCACGAAGGGAGACGAATGGCCGGATACCCGGGATCCAGTTCGTGCACAACGACAAAACAATTCCACTAACTAGCAAAAAGACGAAGGTATTGCTATACACACACAGCGCCGAGAAGATTCCAAAATCCCTCCACACAAACAAAGTCTGCGTCCTCCAACACACACACACACACACATTCATACCTCGCAACGTAGAGTTTGAGAGTTTTGTAACCAAAAAAAAGGCTATCCCGCACAGCGGCTAGACTCTTCTTCCTGCTCTCCCCTTGTCCAACTACTACCACACAAGTGCTCGATTAACTAACATAGGAAATTTTACATAGGAAATCACCACAAAAGCCAAATAGCAACAAAAATGCAAATGTAGCTGGTCCAGCACACGAAAGATGAACAGAAAGCAAGCAAGCGACCCAGGAGTTAAGACCTTCCCCAGTCCCATTCCGTCGCCGGGAGCGCAGGCTCCACCAGTCCGCCTTTGTTGTCCCGTGTGTGTACCAGCCGTTTCCACAACCGCAACGCCTTGTGCCCCTCCAGTAATTTCGTTCAAATTGCGTCACGAACGGATTCGGATTAAGTATCCATCTCGACAAGAGGATGTAAATGGGAAATTTGGTAAATGGTCGGTTGGAGAAGTAGTATTTAGAGTATATGAGGATGTATGGTAAGTCACGGCATGATTTTCCGTGATTCTGTTTCGGACGTCGGAGGAATGACGAAGACGTGAAAAACAACTAGAGCCTATCTCAAGGCCGAAGCTATTCCACGCTCAATCGATACTGTGAACGACGATGAAACACTATCAATGCAATAATTAGAGCGACTAAGAGCTTCAGGATAACAAATCGGATATTCTTTGAGTGGTCGCAATGCTCATTGTCACCGCTGGTGATTCTCTGGCGATAAACTTGATGGATCAATCGTCCCAAATTGTACCAAGTTTTGCATATCAAAATCATCCACGTTGTCTTCCATTGGGGACCGGAAGGGAAGTGTGAGCGTCTGTTTGGCGTACATGTCGGACAGTGACAACGCCTCGTCCGATACACTGTTGTCATGCGACATTTGATATAGATCTGCGGAACCGTCTCGCCCAAGGGACGTTAGAGGCGGAGACTGGTTAGCGATGACCGGATCCGGATGTCCCATGGCTGATAGCGGAGAAACAGAGGGCGCGATGTTGGGCGGGTTAACCATAGGTGAGAGATACGGTATATTATACTGGGTATTGAAGTTGGCAGCAGGCACGTTGTCTGGCGGAGGACCGGAAGTGTAGAATGCCGGTGTACCATACTCCGAAGGAGAATTTGCAGTTGTTGCAGACATGGGGTATTGCCGATATTCCATACCGTAACCTGCAGAAGTGTCGATACTCAGATTTGGACCCATTGGGCCAGGTAAGCTATTATGCTGAGGGATAGGTGCGAAAATCTCCGGATTAGGAATATACGACGAAGGCTCCTGCTGAAAGAGGAATGAAGGCGTCGGATTTCGGAGCATCGAAAAGTCTACCGCCACAGGGACCGATCGACTCCTTTGACGTTTGTGTCCACGGCCAGGGTGGAGGCCAGGTCCGAAAGGACCATCATGAAACATGCCCATGTGAGGATGTGCGACGTGGTTTGGCTGTGAGGCTGGGCGGTGATTGATTGGCGAGACTGGCGCCGAAACAGCGAGCGCGTTCGGATCGTATACATTGTGTCGATTCTGAAACGTCTCCAGCGACACGAGTTTTGCCAATTGACCGCTCAAGACTTTGGGGTGGCCTCCGAGGTGATGTACAAGAACTTGTGACGCTTGCTGATCCTCGGTAAAATCGCCGCACTGGTAAAATCCACCTGATCCGGAAGAATCCATGAAGAAATTCGGGGGTCGATTAAGTTCCACTATTAGGCCCCCGGGTCTCTGCGACGCACCTTCGGCATTGCTCGCAACATCACCATTTTCCAGGGAAATGTTCTTGATGTAAGCGAATGGATATTCGATCTTGTAACCAGCCGAGTCGTTGTTGATATAATACGTGATGCAGCATTTTTCGGGCGAGTAGAAGATGACAAGATCCATCGCACTCTGGCCAACACGACGCCATGAGCCGATGCTCAAAGATCGGCATGCGAAGTGATGGATGACTGTAACGCGTCAGACGCGACTCAAACAGGAGCTAACCGTTTCAACACATGTTAAGCTTACCAACTTTGGAGGGTGTCGTATCGGTGTTGAGAAGCATAGCTCCACTTCCATATGCAGCCATTCCTCCTGCTGCCCGGCCGAGGAAGTCTCTGCCTAGAGTCTTACCAGACTCCATAGCTTGTAGAGCGAGATAGCGACGCATCGATTCAGGAATATCGTTGCAGTCCTCACCGCTCTCGATACTCTTCTTCGCAATGTTCTTTATCTTCGCTCGCCTGTAAATGTGTAAATAATGCGCGATCAAGTGCGACGGCAGCAATCATACCTGTTCTGGAACCAGATCTGAACCGAGCGTTCCGTCATGTTAATCTCATTTGCTATTCTCTCTCTCACCACAGCAGTAGGTGTAGGGTTCTTGTTGAATTCTACTTCAAGGGTTATCAGTTGATCTTGTGTGGCTCTCTGCCGCTTCTGGTTCTTCTGTTGCTGTGTGAGAGTGCTTTTGCGCGGTGGCCGGCGGGAGGCTGAGCTGTGGGTGGCTGTGGTTGACGACGGGGACGGGGACGGGGTTGAGGACATCTTGATATCCTCGGGTTGCTGCATTGCTGAAATCTATGTATAGAACGGGCCTCGCTGGGTGTCGAGGGTCCGCTTGAAGTGAAGGTGTTAGCCCACCTCAATCTATAGCTTGTCGTAACAATCGTCAAAAAATGGTAGGCCAAGCAATGGACTAGAACTGGTTGTCCGAATGAATGAATGTAGAGCTTGGCGCGAAACTCCTGCGCGGGATCGAGTTCAAAGGAGCGTCAGGGTTCCGCGAAGAGAGTCAAAAGTCGAGAGCACCGTCCAGGCGTGTTGAAGGTTGAATGGAACAAAGAATTGTGCTGCTTGCTGGGAGCAGGAAGTTCGATCGACCGAAGAGCGATATCGAAGCCGAAAGGATGGGAATTGAGGCGTGGGAAACAAAGGAAGGGACAGGCAGAGCCCAATGAATTGAATGAATGAACGTGAGCGAAGCTGAAAGGAGTGACAGCTGTTCGCGGAAGTCAACAACGACGAGAAGAGAACGTGGTAGAGATCGCACCGGTCGCAAGAGTGACGATGCGAAATCAAGGTCGATGAACAGCAAGCGGGTGTAAATGAGTGTCGCGGCTTTGCTCAGGGCTGGAGGAGCGTGAAGAGAAATGAAGGAGGCTTCTCAAAGGGGGAGCGTTAAGCCCGATCGGGTGCAGGCAAGGGTCGCGGGTGAGCAGACGCCATCGCACAAGCCGGCCGCTATAAAAAGACGTCAACCAACGGTCAGCCCGGCGAGCAACACCACGAACGATCATATCAAAACCGGACGCATGTACTTAGCAATCGACGCAACTCTCTTTGTGCACTGTGCCAATTTGTGTCCTTTCCGCGCTTTTCGCACCGACAGCCTACGATGGGGCAGCTAGCGGTGGTGAGGAAGATGTCGCTGTTGGGGGCACAGGGGGCGCTTCGAAGCCTGGTCGCGCGCTCTCGGGCTGACTTTCTACTGGGATCCTACGGACGGCTGGCCACCGTGAGCCGTTCAAAGCGAGTCGCTCAGGAGAGAAAAAAGTCCCACCAACTCGTCGTCCCCCACAAACACAAAGGGCCGTTGCTGACGCCCGTGTGCGCATGCCTACACGACCGTGGTGATCTTCGATTGGCTATGAGCGTTTGAATAAAAGCATAAATTATCCAGTCGTGGCCAACCTGAGGGATATCGGCCCCGGAGACTCTTCCTTTCACCCAGCCGTGCGGCCAGTGACACGGCTACCTTTGTGTCTTCTTGCGCTCCTGTTATCTACAAAACGAGAAAAGTACAAGCAGATCTCGTATATATTTGGCATTACTATACCCTCTCTCTCACCTACTAAAACTCTGTGTGCTAGTGCGGACTTTGATCGCGGCCTTTTGGTGGAATGCGCTGCGAGAGCATGGCACTACAAGTCACACCTTGTACGATGGTACATCGGAGAGTATTGCACGTTTCGGGACGTTGAAAGTAGCGATCGCGATACTGATGAAAGGAACAGGTCCTGGATACATGCTTTCTAGCTCAGGTACCTTGCAGATGCATCCGCTTCACGCGTCGGTAGCAATCGGAACCTTGAAAGACCATGTCTCTAGGATATGTTCTAACCGACCTTTGTACCACGCTCCTTCCAGCACTTCCTCCCATTGCTTCAACATCCTAGGATTAAGGCAACCATGTCTCGCTTTTGAAAACGCGCACGTATTTACGCACGTCTTTACGCACGAGGATTACCCCACAACATGTTTCATCATCAACACGAGTCTCAATCTGGCATCCATCTGGAGAAACGGCTTTGGCTGGTGTGGACTTGGAAGGAAGCCCAGGTCAGCAGAGGTAGCTTGCATTGAGACGTCCTTGGGACTCGGGAGTCTAATTGGTAGGTATCCTTTGGATACTAGGTGAAGATTTAGATATACTTCACTGCTCTCTGTAATGAGAGCTGCAGTGTTCTGCATGAACGATACCCCACATATTTCATTATGATGAAGAATATTGCAACTCAATACCAACCGCTTTGAAGATCTGCTCTCGCCGCTTCAGGTCCAAACTAGCCCCCAGCGTGAAGAGCAACTCTTTAATGCGCCCCTCCCAGAGCACGCCTATCTTCCAATTCCGATCAACTCGTGCCTTGAGAACGCCAGAAACGTCCTCGTCCGGTCTCAGTGCGACATCATTCCAATCCGGTCTTAGTTTCTTGACTGCCCATTCGATCTCCGCATTTCGGCTTCTTCTCCATAGCTCGCACCCAACCTGCAAGTCGCTCTCGTAGGAGTAGAAATTGAAATCGAACCGTGAACACAACGCCAAATTCTGCCCGGCTTTCACGGCGTACGTGGACGTAAGATTGCCCATCAGCGGGTTGAGGGTGAGAGTCATGGTGTATGGAAACCCAGTATGTTGAGGCAGCGTGGTAAACCTCAGCCCAGCGCTTATACCACCACTTTTGTTGAGGATGCCATAGTACAATTCTGCTCCCGCACTGAATCGGCCATGGACCGGCTCTGCAAAGTCCTGTGCAGTACCAGGCGATGTCACGGCCTTGCGCGGGTCAAGTCCGAAGTTGTAGAGGCCACGAAATCCCAGCAGCGCGCTGTCAGTAGAGTACATATACTCTGTACTGTACTTCCCAACATCGTTTTGGAGAAGTGCCAGAATGGTGCCTCCATTTTTAACACTCGAATCACTAACGCAGGATATTCTTAGCTGCTTGGTAGGTGATAATCGCCGCAGATACAGAGCCTCAAGAGTGGAGCTAGGGAGATAGATTCGGCCATAGAGGAGGGTGTCTGCAGTATGTCTTAGGCTGGTTTCCATTGTCGTTCAAGACATCCGAGCTTACCTCTCCGGTCTATTCTCTTTCCGCCATGCCATAATTCCCACCACCAGTCTTCATCGGGTCTCCGAAGCTCTTGAAGCTGTCGGTAGCCCTTGATAACGCGGTGCAGATCGATGTCACAGCTCTTTGCGCTCGTTCGAAGAGGCAATGAGGAATATAAGTAGCTGATGGAGCCATCGACTACTCCCACCGTACCTACGGTATACGAGGTCGCAAAATTCGGCGCAGCAAGAGAGGATATATGGAATCGTAAGCCCTTAGGTGTCTCGAAGTCAAGCAAAGCTACCTGAAAAGTTAGCGGTTTACTAGGGGCTGAGGACGGTACGGACCTTGGGCTGTCGCGTTCAGCGCGCCATAGGAATTATCGCGATTCCAATGCGAGGCCGCATTGAATGCATTTTGGACAAAATCCATAAAACCCAACATTTCCGAAGACTTCGAGCAACATGCTGAGCCCCGGATGGTATTATCGAGATATGAATAAATTCATTGAAGCAAGCCAACCGAGGACGGGATGATGAGCGTCACGCGCCAAGACCTCTCGCTTCTGTTCCGCGAAAAGTTCCCCAAATTTTTTGTAGCTGACTTTTCTATATAAATCCATTGACGAAATTCCCCGACCGCACAAACTGTGTAAAGGATTGTCGAGAGTACATCCAAATATTCTGATCTCGAGCACCAAGGAAACCAGTAGATAGTCACTTCCAGCGTCCCAAACGCTAGTTATACGTTCCACACCTCCACCATCGAGGCCCTCAAACCCCCAAAGCATCAAAATGCCGAAATCCAAGCGCGCGAAGGTCGTACACCTCTCGAAAACGGATAAGAAGGGCAAAGAACTATCGCAAAAACTATTCGCAAATGTTCGAGAGGCTGCCAACAACTACCAATACATATTCGTCTTCTCCGTCGAGAATATGCGAAATACATATCTAAAAGAAGTGCGCACAGAATTCGCGGACAGCCGGTAGACCATGCGCTCTATAGAATACTGTAAATTGACACAGCTAATCTCATTTCCAGCATATTCTTTGGCAAGACAAAAGTTATGGCGAAAGCACTCGGACAGGCTGCTTCAGACGAACACCTCCCAAACCTCTCCGCCCTGACACCCCACCTAAACGGCAATGTCGGCCTCTTTTTTACTTCGCAGGAGCCCAAGAACATTCTTGAATACTTCTCAGCTTATTCTAAAACCGATTTTGCCCGCGCTGGGATCCCCGCGACGCAGACATTCACCATTCCAGCCGGAGTAGTATACTCGAGAGGTGGAGAGTTGGCGGCAGAGGACGATATCGCATTACCACATTCCCTCGAAGCCACAGTACGCAAGTGGGGCATGCCGACAAAGCTTGTGAAGGGGAAGGTGGTGTTAGATACTGATTATACGGTGTGCAAGGAGGGGGACATGTTGAACAGCCATCAGACAGCTCTGCTAAAGATGTTTGGAGTGGCTATGGCTGATTTCAAGATTGACATGAAAGCGTGAGTATTTCCGAGAAAATGGACAAGACATCGTCGCTAACATACAAGTTAGTTACTATTCTGCTGCCACACAGGAGGTAACGGAGGTGAGTTCCATGGAAGAGTAGATATATACTCTCCGACATTACGGAGGATATAGGATATCTCCAGATGGTTTTATTAAGATCAAAGACCATTGGCGGGTATCATATCGATACGACACACATTAGAGGCGCATTATGACGGAGTTTCAGGTTTGATTGGCGTTATAGGGAGGGCTAGTCCGAAAAGCCTGGGTACTGACTAAAGTCAACTGTGTATGTTTTGTTTCTCACGATAATTACAAAAGCTATACCCATTTCCGGTTTTAGTATCCATTTTATATTAGCTTGTCTTACCCAGCCCCCGAGAATGTTCTCGGAACTGCTCTCTCATACCATCGCTTTCCAAGCCCTCAAACCTTGGGGTTCTATCTAACATACCAAAATTCACTGTCCAATTGCTTCAACTCCAAAGTTCTCCGCTTCACTGACCCCCTAACTCTTTGTAAATTTCCATCCGCCAATTTCATCGCACCAAAAAGACCCGCCGTCAATGCCAAAAGTCGATATTCCCATCCACCCTCCCCCTTGCAATACAATCTGGTGGGCCAACAGACGTATAGTTGGTTAACTGAACAACCCTCCCCTATGGGCCAAGCTCCGCCGGGCCCTCGTCCGCACCCCGGCATCGATGGCATATTCATTCTTGTGGCCCGGTTTGAGGAGCAGAATCTTTCAAGCTCCCGGCATTGGGGTTGGGGTTACTAGCAACCAGCATCCTTTAACCAGGCCCATGTACAAGAGCACAAACGCTGTTCTTGCTCGCGTTCCTGCATGGCGTTTCGTCGTGTAGATACTGAAAAAGTGGAACAGCGCACTCGCGCCCATTGGCGCAGCGGGCCTTGCTGGAAGATGATGCTATGGATTTCATGGTCGGTTTCTGGTTCTCGGAGTGCTTGCTCGCACTGGTGGAGGTGGGGGCGGAGAGCTCTGTGGGTTGGAGTGGTTCTGGTTGGCTTTCGTGATTGGCTGTTTTGCTGAAGCTATGGGTGGTTGAGTTCGTTGGCTTTGGAGGAGTTTGGGTTGGAGCTGTCCATCATGCATAAGGCAAGGGCAGGGGAGTTAGTTGGTAGATCTTGTCAGCTGCGGACACTTATCATTGGAAGCTTCGATATTACTGCTCCTGCTCCTGCACAAGTCTTCGCATCGCCATCACGCACCCGCTCCCCCTCTCCACAGCGTTCCTTTCATTACAGCATTGCTTTTATCACACTATTCTTTCGCGTTGCTTTTATGTATTTATGATTGCGTATTTAGCCCTGCTGCGTACCCTTTGGGAGCAGCCCTTCGCGGCCGGATCAGCTGCGAAGCCACACCAAAAGCCTCTCGTATATCTTTCAAACCTCATTTTGATAAGCATCATACATGAGAGAACTATTGGGATGGTTTGGCAAACTTCTTCAACTGCGCCCACCAATCTACTGTTTCTGTTCTAAGATCTCGGCTTTCCACGTGATCGCGATGGGGCTTATAGATAAAAACCGGGGTGGATCTAGTCCTACTGCTTACTACTAGTGCAGAGGATGAGAGGATAAGAGCTGGAAGACGATATACGTGCCAGCGGTGCTAGCCGAAAATTATCAACACTGCCTTTGATGGGCATCGTCGAGGCCATTGACGACGTTGGGGAGGTCTACAAGAAGGCCTTGTTAGCGATGGGGGCCAAAAATATCAGCAAAACGGGAGATTTTAGAGAGGGGGTAGACGGTTTCGGTATTGGAGTTTGAAGACATCCAGGACCCGATATGGCCTTCCAACTTGACATTTGCCACCTGAGCCACGACAAATTTCAAAGTGCGTCCTAGATCCAAATATGGCTCCAAGATATTATCCATATGGCGGCAGCCGTCTGTCAAGGAGTATCCCCAACTCTAATAGACTAGATAGAACTGTCAACCCCATGACCTAGGTCTTGGGAGGCCTCGACTTTTGGCTCTCTCGCATCTCGTCTCTTGTGATGAAGGTCTGCGCTGCTAACTGATACCATGCTACAAAACTGGCGCTGCTCTTTTTAGACTGACCTAGATTGCCCTGGATTGCCTTGTAGCTGCTGCCGCGACTATGTCACCGATTTTAACAAACTTTCGGTTGAGGTCGTCCAAAGGCTATTTTTTGAATGCAAAATTTTAGCCAGAGCTGTGGGTGGTAATCAAGAGACATTCCTTCCCTGTAACTCTGCTCATTCCTTGAGTGGGCTGAGTTTTCGGCTTGCGATGTTTTTGAAGAGAGAATCAGAAAAGCTTGAGGTTGATTTTGAGCAACAGACGCGTCGCGATAATGTACGTGACGCTAGCCAACCTTGGGGGGCAAATTTAAAATACACTGTATTAAAAACACCAAGTGACTACTAGGTACTTCACAGCATATATTCTTAGAACGCTAATTCAATATCCTATAGCACGCCAACACAGTTACCCCGTTTCAGATTGAGACGTGCGTATCGTAGCATCTTCTGACTACTGGAACCATCAGCTCACCCATACATTGGAGACTAGCCCCAGCCAAATGAGTACCTATCGAGGTCACCCTGCGTCCGCTTGAGAGGGTCGTTTAGAATAGCTTCAACAGCTTTGCGGAGATTGGTTCATGTCCAAACCTGACCGCCGAATTCACCCCTGCTACATAATTTGTCCAGCGGTCGCCCTCGAGTCTTCCAGTTCTCGGAACTGCTTGGTCTACATTTCCAGATATTTTCAGTTGACTTCTGGATATGTCCGCTAACCTAGGTGCATCGGCGATCCAGTAAGGTACTGGATCGCGTATACCGGGTAGACTCATTTCGGCGGCAGGAGCGAAGAGGGCTGCAGTTCAAGAGAAACCACTGATCTTGGTGTGTAACTCAGCGAGAGCGTAGAAAGTATATCGACGCATTTTCAGCTGGTGTAGAATGTCATAAATTATGGGGTGGGTATGGATTCTACACGATTTGGCTGAAGGTACCGAATGCAATAAACTAGTGAGCATTGGCAGTACAGAGCGGGCGAAATAATTTGAGATCGCAGACTCAGATCGGTCATATAAGGCCATTGCGTTGAAATGTCCGGCCTGGATTCGAGAGTGGCCTCGGGGGGGTGTTTATGAGGTGGAATTCTGACTTCCATAGCTCGAAGACTTGGACTTGATGAGGGAAAGGTGGGACCAGGAGCGGGAGGTTCGAAATTAGGGGGTAATTGCCGTGTAGGGTCAACATGCAAGCCTGACGCTCTCCTCAATGCAATCCCACTAACCTCTAACGTATTCTTCGTATGCCCGTATGTGCACACCTTCCCTAATGCCAATAATATTGAGAAGGCCTCAGTCCCATAACCTCGTCGAGGGAAAAGGCCGGCGGGCACGCTTCGTAATTATAGTAGCCTTGTCTCGCGCATTGTCCGACATGGATCCGGTGGCGTCTCAGCAGGAATGAGTCAGCACGCTCATCCCATTTCTGGCCTGTTCACCCTTGAGCCTTCAAGCTCCATGGGCGTTTGCATTGCCGACAGCTCTATTCTCGGAACCTCCTTTTTCTTTGCAATTGTAGATTCGCCGCCCTCAGTATCATCATACGTCAAATTCCTCTCATTCCGCTTTCGCCCAGATCGTCGGAAGAACCATACTATGCCAAAGACCGCTGCTACAATGATAATGCCCACAGAAACACCTACTCCGGCTCCAATTGCTGTGGAATTTGTTGAATGGCTGGACTGAGTGAAGGACGTCGGAGTTATGGACGATGTGGGAGGTGGGGATGAACGTATGTCGGTTGTCGAAGCGCTTCTAAAAGTGCTCAGAATAGTGATGCTGCTAGAACCACCACTTTCGATGGAATTTGTACTTGGAGTGCCACTTCCAGCTAACGAGACCACTGTCGCTGTTATTGTAGGATCCTGAAGTGTTAGAAAGCCACCCTCAGTATTGTTACAGCAGTTGGCATCGTTGCAACAATACCGCTGATCACCGCAGTAATAGACCGCTTCGTCTCCCTGAGGCCAGTCTGCGCTCTGTTAACACCGTTGATTCATAATGCGTCTACAAAGACCGAGCTGCGCACCTGTTTTGCAGACACTGGCGCATTCCGGTGATTTCCAGGTTTCGTCAGTGCATGATCCACGCAGAAGCCGAAGAGGGTCACTGTATCGGGGATCTTGACAAAGGCCATTTCCAAGGCAATAGAATCCAGCTGCGCAACAAACGGACTGGCTTGCGGAAGTATCACATGGCTGTTCCGAGGATAAAGCACCCGATGGAAAGAAGCAGGAAGATTCAACCAGCAAGAATTGAGTGTTGAAGAGAAGAAATATCGTTGTGAGGATGTACGCATTGCAGACGGTCATGACCATTGCACGTATACGACGGGAGGGCCTCCGCTGCTGGGACATTTCGCGGCGAGCATAATTATATAGAAGGGGAGGTCGGCAGCAAATCCTTTCCAACAGCTTATACCTTCTTCTTTCAGGGCTGCTAGGAGGGTCCTCGCTTTTAATATTAGAACCCAAAGAAGAGTTGGAGGAACGGAGGATAACCCTAATCCGGGTTAGAAATCTCCGTAACGGGGATTTCACAAGCCCAGCTCATCCCAAGTTCCTTGCATTTCACTCCACAACCCGGAAGGCGAGAAAGCCGTTGTGGCCGAGCGTTGTTTCTTGCATGTGCCGGCATGCCTACCCATACACGGACCATGCCTTGGTACAGGCCAACCCCCTGCGATTTTGACATCATTTATTTGCACATCAAGCCTCTCCATAACATAAACTCAGCATTCGACACGGCAATCTCCGACACCTCGAAAAAAATTACTCCTCGCAATCCAATTGAAGTGCAGCTATCGTTAAGAGCAAATATAGCAAGCTTCACCAAAGCGATGGCGCATTTCAAGCTCCGCGCGATCAGTGTGCTTCAAGCAAGTTCTCTGGCGCTTATTGAGGAAGGAGAATTGACAATCGTCCCGCCATGGCTGATGGATGCATTTGGGGGCCGGTGATGGAGACCATGACACTTGGGTGCACTTGGGGGCCGAAATTGGCCGCATTTACGCTGGCATTTGGCTAGACTATGAGAAGACTCCTAAAGAAAGATCCTGTATTGGCTGCATTAAAATATGCACAACTGATACTGCTCAAGGAGCTTCGAATTTGTCCGGATGATTTTTTTTTTTTTTTTTTGCTCTGTGGTCGAAAAATTATTGTGTTGTCGGTTGACAAATACGTCATGTTGCACGGACTTTAAACGATCAATTGGCCGAAGAAAAGCTTTGTTGTTTATGAAAGGATGAGTAGAGGCTGAGAGGTTGAGGGGAGGCTGAAGAGAGGTTGAAGAGAGGCTGAAGAGAGGTTGAATAAAGGTTGAAGAGAGTTTAAGGAAAGGCGTGAGGCTTGAGATCGATCTCGAATTTGAAGCTAGCTTATGTAAATTGAGTGCTTGCTAATTATGGCTATTTGATGCTAAAAGTGAAAGAAATATAGAGTACAGCTCAAAGCCCCCAAAAATTACAACATCACTCTCGACAACATGATACTCAAACTCTTGCAAATAGGGATATTCTATAGAGAAACTTTACTCTAATACAAAAGGGTAAAATACCATATCACGTGGTCATAGCTACTTACGGGGTCCCAGCCCCACAGACCAACGCGTTAACAATTAAAACCATTAACGCTACTACCATTAACATCATCAGGAATTCCAAAACTTTAACTTTATTCCCCAAGAAGATCTATCATCTCATCTTGAAGCCCTCTTAGAACGTCTCTATTGGTTATCCTGGCCATAAGATATATGCAAGCTGCCCGCCCCCGCCTCCACCTCGGATGTCATTAGCTTGACATCAGCAGCTTGACTCGAGGACAGGGCGGAATGCCATCGTCTCCAGTCTCGAAAACATCAAGACCGCCGGTGATAGAGCTTAGCATAGCCTTTTTGATTGGCCATGGCGAATCGCCACCGGGAAAAAATATGCCTCCAAATCTGAACCCAGCTCCTGTCTTAGATTGGGTATGATCCGTCTTGTCATGCCATTTAATCCATTCATCCGTAACGTTTGATGCGAAGAAGTTACTGCTAGCTAGTGGTGGATCAGCTTCCCCGCATTTTCCCCCATGGGGCTCTAACCCGCGATTCCAGCTACAAGTGACAAACTCTACGTAGCACTGGCATTCCGTCTCGAAAACACGCTCAACCTCGCTCAACGTTCATTTCATCTATTTCTTAGATATGCCAGCCCAATCCAACCCCCGTACACAACGGCTGGATATTAAGCCCGTCTACCTATGCCATTGGTGTGACAAATCCTTCTCGAGACGCGACCACTGCCAGAGACATGAACGAGCACACACAAACGAAAGACCGTTCCAATGTCACGTCTGCTTTGCCACTTTTGGTCGTCGTGATATCTTGCAACGCCATTGCATACATACTCACGGAATTTTAGCTCCCGATGACGTGGATAACATCAAAATCGCTGTTCGAAAGGACTATGCCGCTGTACAGCCTCGAAAAAGACAGCGAACGACCAAGGCTACTAGCGGGGACTTGAAAGTATCTCTGGAAGAAGTGGACACGCTTTCTACCGCCATGGAAGTTATCGGACAAGATCGACCATCTGATCTAGCGACCGCCAGTACCTCGCCTGATA
This sequence comes from Lepidopterella palustris CBS 459.81, assembly GCA_001692735.1. Lineage (NCBI taxonomy): Eukaryota > Fungi > Ascomycota > Dothideomycetes > Mytilinidiales > Argynnaceae > Lepidopterella > Lepidopterella palustris. The sequence goes on along the minus strand of KV745181.1, from coordinate 11,024 downwards.
TGCCTAATGATGTAAATAAAGATCTGACCGATATGCAACTTCATGGAACTTATCTTGATACAAGTTTACTGCATGTCCTCCTCAGGGGCGATGAGAATGTACTAGCCAGTGCTTCCTCGCCCAATCACGAAAAGGTACCATTCAGGGTTCAGAGCCCAGTCTCTGTCCTGCAACAAACATGTCCGAAACGGGTTTCAACTATGAATCAATATCGGCCAGGCCCGCAACTCATACATGAATACCTACGCCTCTCCGGTCCTCCCACTAGAGGACCTGATACTCCTGTGAGCATACGTCGTTCGCTGGGTGGAGACATTGAAAGTTTACTCCTCCAACTTGATACCGGCCGCATCCTTACCAACTATACCATCCATATAGCGCCACATATGCCAATGCTCCACCTTCCAACCATTGATTTCGGAGCCTGGATCCAGTACGAGGGCCCAAGACGTAGCGGCCACTATTGCTGCCTCCATCACGACACTATTCCTCGACGTCGGCCGGTTCATAGAAGTCTCGTACTAGGTGTTCTGACCTTGGGGGCTATATTTGAGAACCAGCATGCACTCGCAGAAAGATTGTTCAAGGAGACAGGCTCTGCGATTCGGGAATACCTCAAGGACATCCGAATGAACCTATCAAGTAGGCCACCACCGGTGGACCTCATCCAGGCTCTGGCCGAATATATCTCGTACGGTTTGTGTTCCGGAAACAAAGCAATTGAGGAGAGCATGTTGGGTCACTTGAGCTGTCTGGGTGGTCTTGTTCAATCGGCTGAACTTTCCAAACCGAGAGTTCGATCGCAACCTAGCCGAAATGCTTCATTGAATCACGGTTATGCTAAAGAAGGCGGAGATAGTGATTGGCTTGCATGGACAGAAGAGGAGGAAAGAAAGCGGACCTATTTTGCGATTCTCGTCGTAATGAGTTCTACAGTGAACTACCTCAATATCCAGCCTTTTTTGAATCCCAAAGGCATCGATTTGACTTTACCCGCCGACGAGGATCTCTGGGAAGCAAAGACAGCAGCATGTTGGCGGCAGCTAAGCCAAACTACCCCCGATCCGCCACATTTCCGCGAAGAACTCGGGAATCTATTCCTTAACCAGGAGGACTCAGCCCAAGCGGAGGATATCTGCAACAATAAGAGCCCCGATGATGCCACAGAACCCGACAAAGTACCCTTCCTAGATTTCTCAGCCACTGAGAGCCAGAACTCAGCTCGTACCTTGCCAAGTCAATTTGGCTGCCTAGTCCTCATTGCAGCCTTGAACGTAATGGTTTGGGAACGCTCGCACAGGCGATTTTTTGCCTTCGGGCTAACTTGTGGAGGGCCAATAGAAGATATACGCCTACTGACTAATCGACGGTCAATTTTCCGAGCATTGCAACAATGGCAAAAGATGTGGATCTCATATCCAAAACATTACAGACATGAAGACACTCGATATAGATTGCTTGCTTGTTGTATCCCCTTACTGGACCACGCCGAACTTGTGCTCCACGTAAACATCACCCAAGCCAAGGAAGCTCTTTTCACCAGGGACTACCAGAAAACCTCCGCAGCATACTCAGCGCTTCCCATTCACGTTAAGGAGACCTTAGACTCACAACAGCCATTCGAAGAAGATTCACCACATAGCTCAAAGGGTCCATATGAAGAAGTAGAAAATGACCAGGATCGCTGCTCTGGGCTTCGCGGTGCTGCGCAATACGCTGTGGATGCGCTTGAGCTAGCTGTTCACATCGGTCCATGGTGGTCGTCAGATGCCGCATCGGTCGACGCACCAATCCAATGTATAGTGGGCATGTTTTATTGCACGCAAGTAATATCGAGCTGGCTGCTTGCTCTCTCCGCCCGTATGCATCAGAGTATGAACCTTCTCGCTGCCATCGACGAGGATGAACAAGAAGATTTATTATTGCTGCAAGCAATCAAGAAGTTAATACAGCACCGTAAAAAGAGCTCGCCAGCACCTGAAGATGCGTCGAATGCCCTTATAAGCTTTGGACAACTTGAAAAGCCCGAAATTCTCGAGGTCGCTGTCAGCTTGATCGAGGAACATGTGCATCTTCTGGAACGCGTTCTATTTTGGCCTCGTAAGCTCACACCATTCCTCACAGTTTTCAAAAGCTGGATTCTGATTATCCTCGCAGCTACTGCTCATCTTATAGAAGCTTTACGAGCCCGCACAGGTGCTTTTCACGAAATGTCCAAGCTCATTCGTGCTCGCCAGGGAGACGAATTCCGAAATAGGATTCTCTCAATTTTCGAATCAGGAGAGAACCTCATTGGCAGCGACTACGAGGTACCAATTGGATGCTGGATCTCGGGATAAGCGGATGGAATCACATTCCTTCGTTGATGAAGGTAAGGTAAAGATAGGAGGATGGAGGGATTGTCAACCGCGTAATTGCAACACTGCCGCCAGACGTGATTCGCCGGCATAAGCTAATCACATTCAGATCCCGGCGTGAGGCTGCCATGCTACATTACCCCTTGGCTACCGCCCAAATCTCTTCACTTCCAATATCCTCAACGGCGGATATGTCAATAGTGTCAACCCAGCAGCAACCCAGAGTCCCAGATCTGCTCCATCTTTCCCCACCAGCTTTGCGACAGGCCCCACGTACCATGCCTGATCCATACACAACACGGCCCCTGCCCATCCAATTAAAAACGCCACGAGCGCGGCGATCCCAACGGGAACTGCTTTCCAGTCATTCCAAATGTCCCAGTCATAGCCGGCGTCACTTTCCACTGACTCTGGTGTTCGGGAGCGAAAGCGCTGGATGCGCTTGGAACGGAAAAGAAACTCCTCTTCCAGAGCGATGCAGACGAAGATGGCGACCCAGTAACCCATTAGGGCGAGAAAGTTTTGGAAAATGGCGAAGAGGGAGTTCCGACCTCCGAGAGCGCAGGCAGTGTAGATGGCTACTATAAGGCATGTGAGAGTCCAGCGCGGAACGCGGCCGACACGGCGACCGAGCATCTGGAGGACCAGGGCTGAAGAATAGGTTGCTGCGATCTGATCTGCGATTACTCCGAGAGCGAGAATGACGCCGCAGATTGAGCCGAAGGCTTGAAGGCCCGAGAAACCGGAGAGGATGAGTGCGCCTTGAGAGGAGGAGTAGGAGGCTGCCCAACTGGGGTTCTCAGAGACGCCGCTGGCGAGGCCAATGCCGAGGAGATAGGCGAAACAGAAGGCGACTGCGTTGCCGATGTAAGTTGAGAGGAATATGGCGTGTTTGGGAGTGGAAGAGGGGTAATAGACGAAATAATCGGCAGCGGCAGCGGACCAGGCAAGAGGCGAAGACAGGCATAACGATAGATACGAAATACGGTGGCCGGCAATAGTCGCAGAATCGCCCAAAGACGGAGTCGAGGTGTTGAATTTTGGTCCTGCGCTGCCGACGAGGACGAAGAGGGCGAGCATTTGCGGAAGCCAGGCGTAGCGCTCGTAGGTGTGGAAGACCTTCATGCCGAAGACAGCGACAACTAGGGTTATAGCAGCTACGATTATGATGCCGACGACGAGGGACATGCTTCCTCCTTGGACCGCGGAAAGGATTTGTCCGGTGATGATACAGTTGATCGTGCCGTAGCCAAGCATGATTATTAGGCTTAAAACGCAGCAGAGCTTACTAGGATAGTATCCCATGAAGTATCGCGCTACTATCTGCAGATAGGTTAGATGTTATGTAAAGAGAAACTTGGATGAAATATTGCATCGGCTATGAACGCGTTTTGTCCTATTCTTTCCCGTAGCTAGACATTTGGAGCAATCACTGAAGCACATGCAGCAAAGCAAATGAGAGTGAAGGCATGGTTGAGAATTTGGAAAGAAGCTCGTGAACTGACCATAGTTCTATTCCCACTCCGAGGTCCCCACGTACAGGTATACGCAGGCCCTAAACATCCTACCAGCGTCCCTAGAACGGCACACATTGCAGCATCTCTAAAGCTCAGCTCAAACACAAGCGGCCCAAGCATAGCGAGCGTAATGCTATTGGCGGTCAAGTCGCAACTGATCCATAATAGCACAATCTGCAAATATGATGACGAGGTGATAGGCTCCCGTTCAGACGGTAGCACTCGTGCAATGCCACGCGATTCGAGTCCAGTCAGAGTTTCGAATTTGGAGTTCCATTGCTTCAGCCTTTGCCAAGTAGACAGGTGAACAGATGCACCAGCGGCGTTGGATTGTGCTGTCGGAGGGTGGCTGCCTTTGGGTCCCTTTTCTACGTCAAGGAAAGACTCTTGCAGCTCTTGCTTTGGAGAGTCTGTTATCTTTTTGGACATGGCGACGGTGGGATGGCAAGCCTTTGTGGGAGAGCAGAGGGAACTCCATCATGTTTCTTAGATTTTTCGAATCCGGATAGCACGGAGTTTTGCAATGCAGTACGGATATTCTTACCTCATGGGGCATAGTTATGACCACTACTTCGCCCTATGACAAGTGGGGACGATAGGTTTTGGTGAGGATATGGCGAGTCATGTGGTTCAACTTTCCTTCACCTCCTGAATAGCAAGATCATCAAAAGACGAAGCTGAACAACCACGTACTACATAAACAAAATACAACGGAGCTTACTCATTCTAAGATTCTAGCGTGGAGTCTTTGATACATCCAAGGCTAAAGTAGGAGTCACGTGTCAATTTTTAATGGAGCATCATCCTTTGGAGCAGCCATCTTAAAACCCCAAAGTCATCGGTAGATGCCGACACCTCCATCACAGCATCGTACTGCGCGGGACGGACCCCAACACTAAGCTGTGGCGATCAAGCTCTTGCCCACTCCTGCATTGTTCAATTCTCCAACGTCAATGGCGCGACTAAGGCCATCAAATGCGGGCTGCAATGCTGCGAAAGTTGGCCGCCATGAGATAGATTACCACCACTTATGAGTATAGAAGGGTCGGTCCTCTTGTTGCCCGCCTCTAGGAAATCCTCTTTTCTAGTACTTCATTCAAGTCGTAGTCATGAGCGAGAATACTTTGAAACAGCCCAGACTCGCCTCTCCTACGTTGCTACGACTGACCCGCGGTTTTATTGGAAGCAGACATGGCTTCCCTGCCTTTGATAGCCTGTTGAAGTAGAAGGACAACTGCAGGGATGCTGCAGGATGTATTTGGCAGTCTTTCGATAATGATGGAGAGAATGATGAGATTGGAGGTAGCTCTATTCATATCAGACTAGTAAAGTACCCTTCTTGCGCTCGTTTACTACTTTCTTAAAATTAATACAGAGCCCGACCTTCTCACGCCTTCCGTTGTCCTTGCTGCCAGTCGCAAGATTCATACCGGCGAACATATTCAGCTTGATTGGAGTCTGCACAACGTTCAATTGCCCGGGTTCGACGGAAGGAATTCAATCAGCCAATCGTGGATTTGGCCAGTCTAGGATTCAAGGCAGCGCCGGATGACGAAATTTACAGCAATACTCAGAGTGAAAGCCAGTGGGATAAGCTTGAGGCTTGGATACTGATGATTGAATCTAAGTACAGTTCGCCCATCAATATTCTGCGGTGTACTATCTCTTGCAACGCTGAAATTTGTCCAAATGTTATCGATAACGATGCAAATAGTTGGAATGTCTGGGTAAGCTAAGTGACAGTAGCGAGAGAACATCAATAAAGCTGTTGGACCTCCAGCGTTGCAGGGGATAGCGGAATTCTTGGACGAAGAGGCTACCAAGAGCAATACCAATGGCATTCATAGTAGGTTCTTTCTGTCACCAAAAGTCACCGAAAACATCCTGCAATCGGAATACAAGCCAACGAAGCCGCCGCCCGCTGGCTCTACGGAAAGCATTTTGTCACGATGGCTGGAGACACCGTCGCTTTTAAGCCTGACCGCCATCACTGCAATCTGGATGGTGCTTTCATGAGTGGCTGCTTGTGCGATGGGGTGCTCCTATTAAAGAAATATGGGACTTGAATGGTGGACGCCTTTCGTAACGAGTGCGCCGCTGCACGTCAAAGGTACTGGAGGGAGTCCACCGAATGCTTTTGCGATATTTTGAGATGGAAAAGGATGAAAAATCTGGACGACATACGATACTGAATGTAATTGTGCTATTGGCCACTCGAGATAAGATTTAATTTCAATTACTCTCGGTCGATTTTGATGCCGCTCGTCAAAGACAATCCAGTCTATTTCATAGCTCCTGGCTCACTTTCGCTTTTTTGCAGCAGCTGAGTTATCCTTGGTTTGACTAAAGCTCACTGACTTTCTTATGTTTGCTTCTACGCATTCGCTATAGTCTTAACAAACCCCTTCTACTCCGCAACGTCGCTCTTTCTTGCGCACGCTCCTAATGCAGTCATCTCCCACCCGCCTTTTGTGTACATATTCTCCACCAGCTTTAGCCTTCATCCGGTTGTGTCATTGGCGATACCCGCAAATTCATTCTCGCTTAATTCCTAATTTTCCCCGCATTCACCATAGCTATTGCATTCACCATATGTTATAAATTTTCGCTTACAAATTAGATCTCGCAATCTAGCAAAATTGCAAACCTATAAAACGGCAAAGCATCTTCGTCATTCCATTTTCAATTACCAAAAGACTGCTCAAAATACCAGCCTGCGCAGACCCTCAAAGATCTCGAGCGCTTCTCTCAGAACTTGTTCGCTATTCTCAACAGCATACTTCACAGCAACATCCAACCATGCCAGGCCGCCTACTCAACACGCCCCCACCGCCCGACAACCTCGAAGACTCACTATCGGATAGAGATCGTCCTCGCCGCCCCTCCCTCTCGTTCCAATACCCCATACCTAGCACCACCACAGAGAGAATACGTAATCAGCTTACCGAAGCCAAAGACAATTTGCAAGTAGCACAAGATCGTCTCTCGCGCCTTGCAGATGCCCTCGAAGAGAACACCCAGCAGCACGATCGGATGATGACAGAGCACGCAGAGGTGCAAATATTGGTGCGACAGAGGGCGGCAGCAATCAGAAGAGCTGAGAGAGGAAGGGATGATTCACCGCCATCACAGGCCAACGGGGAATCTGGTAGTAGGGGTAGATGTGGCAGCGGTGAGAGGAGCAGAGTCAGAGGGTCATTCGCTAGAGGCAGGAGACATGGGATATTAAACGTACAAGGCATACCTGCGGGAAGAGTCAGGGGCGCTAGGGGGCCAGGCGCTAGGGGACCAGTCATATGGCCAACGGGTAGAGAAGACTGGGGGCTTGGTACTGGCTGGAGCACACCCTCATCAGAGTGGACTTTATCCCCTGGGAGAGAGACCGATTCAGCTGACAGTTATGAGGATGCAGAATTTAATATCCTTGGCCGCGAAATGACACATACGCAGATGACGGAGATGGCGATGGATGAGTTCTTTCAAGCGCACAGGCTGCCTGGGTTGACTGGGCGAGACGTGGATTCCGACATATCGAACACAACGGGCGGTCCTATTCACAACCTGCCAGAACATGATCAAATTCAATTAATCCAAGCGAATAGGGGTCCGTCGATGGCGGACTGGGTCACGGCTATCAATGGTCATGCCGTGGCACAGGGTGAGCAATTTGCAGTTCAGCATGGTGTACTGCTAACCCCTGGAGCGGCTTCGGGTCAAATGCAACCAATTGGAGCAGTTCGGGATCAGATGCAAATATCTCGAGAGATTGGGGGTGAGATGTTTCACGGGTTTGGGGTATTTCATATGGCACTTCCTGGGGATACTGAGATGCAGGAGGCCGAAGTCAGTGTTGGGGAGGTTGACGAAACACCGGAGGAAGAGACAGGCGGGCAGTTGGGAATACGGGGAGGGCAGGAGGGTCAGAGGACTGGTGGTAGCGCTGTTATGTCTCATACTGAAGAAAGGCGGGTGAAGGAGGGTGAAGCCAGTGCCAAGGACGTTGAAGCAACTCCGGAGAAAGAGACAGGCGGGAAGATGGAAACTCAACTTGGACAGGAGAGTCAGGAACAGGATGGCCATGAGACTGCCGGTAGCGACGCTGGTTCCCATTCTGAAGAGGAGGGCCAAGATACCGACGGCAGTGCTGCTATGTCTCTTTCTTCAGATGAAGAGGGGGATAGGAAAGGAGACGATCAAGACTAAGACTAGGAGGAGGTTCTCTAGGATGGCTAGGGCTCATGCGGGCGATTGAGGACAAACATATGGTTTTGGGGCCAAAAAAGCCTGCCTCAGTGCCAGATCATATGTCTTGTCCTTCACTGTAGGTAGCCTGTTGCCCCAGTGAATGAATGCTATCGCTAAGATCTACATGACATCATGTTGTGGTGAAATTTCAATTTCTCATATTCAAACCCCCAAAATAAATATAAAGCAGTCTTGTACACAAACTTCTCTCTGAACCTAAACCTCTCGTATCATCACCAACGCTGACTGCTCGTAGGCGTTACCAACGGCTATCGCTGGCCAACATGGAGTTGACTGACTCTCCCAGCCACTGTCAGATCAAGCCCAATCCATCCGATCTGGCTATCTCAACGATCCTACTACTCCGACTCTGTTCTAGCCAGATCAAATATCTTCCATCCGGTCCCAACATTCCAGCAGCCGAGGGCCTATCCACCGAGGCCGAAATCGCGCTCACCCTCCCTCCCATATCAGCCTGGCAAACCTACGCCAACATCACCCCCTCCGAGGTCTTAGCAATCCAACCTCTAATCACCGCAATCACAGCACACACCAAAGTCCTCAAAACGCGCCGCGCAGACATATTCGATGACCATCATCGCGAGGCCGCCCTCCTCATTATCTACGGCATCGGCGGCTCAATGCGCGAAAACCGCGTCTTCAACTCGGACATCCGCATCTTGTTCGGCCACGACATCGCCCTCGCATATGAATACTTGGAACACGAGGTTGACCGGCTCTACAACCTCATGATAAACACCGAATGCGTCACCGACATCGCCAGCATCCTCACTAGCTTACGCCGCGACGTCGATAATGCTGCGGCCCGGCTCGAGTTTGTAGGGAACCCGCATTCCAGCATCGAGATCCGAGCTGAGCTGAAGCGGGACGCGGTTAGTGTGATCTTGGGCGTCGGTTTGATTACGAGGAGTGTGGAAAAGGAGGAGAGGGGCGATGTGGTGGCGGAGTTTCAGGAAGCGGATCTTTGGGCAAGAAAATATTTGGAAGGGCATATGGCGCTGGAGTTGAAGGGGGCGGAAGCTGTGCTGGAGTTGGAGACGGAGATGGAGGTCGGGTTTCAGAGGTGGTATTTTCGGACTTATAAGCCGTTTATGATTAGGGACATGCATGAGCGGGCGAGGAAGACGATGAAGGAGCGGAAGTGAGGGAATGGTGAGGAGGCGTTGGTGTATGGAATGGAGATTTGGATGTGGGAGAGAGGTGGGATGGCTAATGGATCATTGGAAAGGGGAATAAAGGTCGCTAATAATATGCATTGGAGCTTCTTGGGACGTCTCGTTTTCCTATAATTGTACTGTCGCGTAAGCGCGCATAGAAATTACAGAAAGATTCAAGTAGTCTAGAATCGTTCAATCACCAGACTTTGGATATTTATGCCTCTTTGCGTTCACCTCAGCTGCGGCACTCCATAATACTACTATTTTAAGGCCAGTCCCAGTAATGCCTACCGTCTAGTGAGTTCAGCGCATACGTCGAAAGTGCCACTTACGACGTTGCAAGCCTCTCACTATCCTCTCCACGTCCAATCTCAACCGCAACCCTAAACTCCGCCCGCTCCTTCCTCATAACATACAAAGCTTCTGCATACGCAATCCAAAGAAACGAGAAGCTTCCACAACCACTCAAGGCACCGAAATGATTCAGCTCGATGAGAACCATCTCCCCATGCTCTCCCCTTACACCAACATGAGACGTAAACCCGTGCATCAGCATCTCCGCACTCATAGTTGAACTGTAAGGGCCTAGCTCTAACCCACTAGGTCGAACAAACCAAAAAGGTAGCAATGTCCCGTAATTGGGAGGTTGCTGGTTAGAATGCCTTATAGGCTCCCCATCCTAATCACTAGGTAGCGCGCTCGTGATTGCTTGTGTAAACTAAGCCCTTAACCTAAAAACCATACAAAATAGAATAAGACAAAGTTAAATAGCCGTACCCAGTTCTAAAGGTTTTCTCTGCCTATAAGCCTCTGAATAGTCTTCTTAACAGCTAGGTAAGGGTCTAATATTTAATAGCAACAAGAGAGCGTTCGCAGATACTTAGAGAGCTTATCTACGCGGTTAAATATTGTGTTAAAGCCATTACCAGGCATATAACTGCACTAAATATACCACTTAAGTTACCCAAACCAGTTTCTTAGATATGTACTTAGTCAACTTATACTGTGTACCCTTTTCCAATAAACCCTAATAGTCCTCTACTCCTAGCTCTAATCGTAATTCCCATGTAAATAACCACCCCAAAGGGATGCGTGCAGCTCTCTCCTGTCTATTAGCCTCTAGCTGCAAGGTCTTCCTGCCGATGCGTCGTTGTCTAATAGTGGGGTAAGATTCGGCATACTCGTTCGCCTAGTCCACGATCTTATCCATTATCTCGTTAGTAAAGAACAAGGGGGGATAGGGCCAGAGAACCGTGCTAGTTAAGACTAAAGAGTAGATTTAGCTCTCCTCAGTCGTTATAATCGTCTATCTCCATGGAAGCAAAGGCAGGCAGCGGCCACGGCTGTAGAGGGGGCTGTTTAGCGTTCTTAGTGGGAGGAACATTGTACTAGGTATATTGGACCACATCAATATCACTTGTAAATATTCGGGGCATTTTCGAGTACATAACATGGCTATATTAAATTGGAAGTCTCTATCGAGCAGTTTGATCCGAAGGTTTAAAATTGCCCCCCTCTCTTTTGTTTCTACGAAAGTGGAAGCTATATATGCTAAGAGAATGTGGAAAAGAACAGTCTAGAAGAAGTGGCAAAGAACAGTTAGGAAGATGTGACAAAGGACAACAAAAGACAATTAAGAAGATGTGGCAGAGGACAGTTGAGAAGAAGTGGCAAAAGGACAGTTAGGAAGATGTGACAAAGGACAATTAAGAAGATGTGGCAGAGGA